>OMLF01010615.1:49821-71865 GCA_900302615.1 Holocentrus rufus
TACCATCTTCTCATTCTGACACCCCCCAAACACACACACACACACACACACACACACACACACACACACACACACACACACACACACACACGCACACTCTGGCTACTCTGCATTTTCTGCCTCCCCTGAGGTTGTGCTAACCGTTAGTTACCATAGCTACCGTGGCAACAAGCCGCATTTGTTTGCTTGCAACCGACGCATAAAGGACTTAAAAGTAGTAGCAGGGCATATTTCACAGCCAATTTAATGTTACTACTATAAGAGCTACAGCATAGTTATTGCACTTTATGTTGTGTACTGCTTTTCTTGATTTAGAGAAATACAAAGAAAATACAATCCACAATTCAATAAGATGACAAGCTTTTATGCTACTGGATTAAAATAAGACAGGACAGAATGGAACAGAAAGTCAGAATACAGCTACAGCATCATTTCTAATGCCATAAACGAGCTGGTTGGCTTAAAGCGCGTCTGTCAAATCTTTATTAACAAAGCTGTCAAGCTGGTGACAGAATTGATTGCCTGAGAGACACTTGCTGCAGGACTGTGGAAGGCAGATTTCAAAAGCTGACTGCTGGAAATCCTTGACACTGAGCTGGGGGGATGAGGTTTCACTTACAGGGAATCAGCAGGTTTCAAAATGAAGACTTTAAAAGACCTTTTCAAAGCTACACAGCCAAATTTAAAGGAATACTTCAACGTTTTGGGCAAAATACCCTCTCTCTGACTTCACCAGACTGAGACAAGATGTTCGATACCATTTGCACCTCTGTGCGTCCACTGGTTCAGTTACAATGTGTAGCATTTCGTGTTAGCTTAGCATAATGACTTGTAGTCTACAGGAGTCATTAGCCTAGCTCTGTCAAAGTGAAAAAATAAATCTTACAGCAACTCCGAGGCTGTCTTATTTACACAATGTATCATATGTATTTGAAATACGTGTCTTGGAATTTTTTCATTTTAGGAGAAGTTGGTTGGTAGGAACTATAACAGTTGAATGTATAGTTCCTCCCATGTACAGTTATAGTTACAGTTACAGTTATCATTTAGCAGACGCTTTTATCCAAAGCGATGTACATCTGAGATTTCAGAACAATACAAGCAAGGTACTAGATGGAGACCACAACAAGAGTAAGTGCTACAAAGCTAAGCTCTGGTCCTGCAGGACCTGGCTGCTGTGCGGCAGTGCTATACAGTGAGTAAGTGCTACGAGAGGATACATAGAGTGCATAGAAGAAGAGAGATGTTTTTTTTTTTTTGTAGTCATTACGCAGTCAGTCATGTAACAACCCTTTTAAAAAAAATTCAAGATGTGTATTTCAAATACACGTGATACATTCTGTAAATAAGACAACAGAGAGAAGCTAGCTAACAGAGTTAGCTAGCTAGGCTTCCGACTCCTGTAGACTTCAAGTCTTTATGCTAAGCTAACACAAAATGCTAACCATCGGAACCGCACCAGTGAACAGAGGGGAAAATGGTATCGAACATCTTGTCTCAGTCTGGGTAAGTCAGAGGAACAATATTTTTCCCAAAATGTTGGAGTATTCCTTTAAGATCAATTTAGCGACAAAATAAAGAAACAAAAAGCTTTTTAATTTGAAGGACCTACAGATAAGCTGACTTAGGAGTGGTTGGTTGAAGTTTCCTCTTGTTTTACCAGATTTGGGCCGCAGCACATATCTCACTTAAAATGCTGTTTTTTTGAACATCAATTATTATTACTATGATGAGGCAGTCAGTGGATCGACTCCCAGCGCTCCCAGGGCACAGCCAATCTCAAGTGTGTTCTTATGATCTAACCGGGGTCAGGAGAGTGTGTGTGTGGTGACGCACGCCGCTACAGCCACCACGCCCAGGGGTGACACTGCATCGAGAATGTAACATCAGCATGGACTCTCTGTGGTGCTTTGAAGTGCGTGTGTGCGTGTGTGTGTGTGAGAGAGAGAGAGAGAGAGAGAGAGAGAGAGACAGAGAGCTTGCAGCTTGCAGAAGTGCTGCGCTGTTGTAAATTGTTGGTTCACTCTCTGTAGCTGAGTCAATGTAGTTTTGAGGCCAGAGTAGTGTGATCCTAATGGTCAAGTTCAAAGCTACCTCAGGCCAGTGTTCCTGTTTCCATGCCAACAGAACCAAGGCACAAGCCAACAAACAGGCACAGAAGACAGATTTAGTACAATTTAAAGGGTCAATTTGACTGGCCTATAGCACAAAATGATCATAATGCAACTGCAGGGGTTTGATAGAGTTATTGATCAGCACTAATGACTCAGTGATTACTTGGCTAAGAGCAGAGATTTTTGACAGTGGAGGGCGGTGGTACAGGTCAGTAAATCACCACATAAATTGGTTCTCAAGCCAAAAAAGCACTATTTAGCACTAAAAAGCACTAAGTACTATTCTTACATTATTTTGCATCATATTACTTCCTCACTCGACATTGGATCTCTGCATTAATTTGCTACTTTGCTCCTCTCAATTGTGAATGTGACTTTAAGATTCATGTCAGTTCCAAGCCACCGCAAACTGTACCAGAGGCTTGTCAATGATACAATTTTTGGGTCACTTATGGAGGCCATTAAAAGTCATACGTTACTGCCCTTTCCAAGAACTTTTATTTCTGGAAAACACGCTCTAGTATCAGCTTGTTGTTGTGCAGCAGGACTGGTGGCAGTTTAACACAAGAAACGCCCAGCTGCCATCATTTTGGAGATCATTTCTGAAAAAAACTCTGTTAGGACTACAAACCAATGTGGTCAGATTTTTAAAATCATACAAGAAAATTAATTATTATAATTACCCACTTCAATTGCCTGCAATGGCCCTTTTTTCACTCCCGTATGTATTGATATTTCTAGAGTTACCTTCACATTAATCTTGACCCAAACAGGTGTATCAGTAGAAGTGAACAGTTGCCACTGGGCAAAAAACAAGAGACACAGCATCCCGCTCATATGGAATAATGTTGGAAATCGACATGGACGCCATTAGCGGTCCTCTGAGCTGGGCTGGGTTTGGCCTGGTCTTACAGGCAGCTATATATACTCTGAAATGTGAGCAGATAAGAGACTGCTGGTGTCTGTGAGGGCCACACTGACGCCTCTGCCTCCCCCTTCAGCCTATTCCAACTGCTTCCCAAGGCGGCTCGTGTTAAAACTCTAACAAGCCAAAGTCTGACATTCCCCGAGCTTCACTTGCTATAGCACAATAACAAAACTGCTCCTCAATAATCTGTCCCTGCAACTGTTTCAATTTTCAGCGACCACAGAAATAGAAAGTTGACAAGTTGACAAACAGGCCAAAAATACATCCAGCCCAGTTCAAATTCAGCAAGGCTGGCTATTCGCTATCCATTTAAATTAAGTCTTAAAAAAAAAAAAAACAACACAATTCAAGTAGGGCTTGATTTTTTTATTACCGATTAATCTATCAACTTTTTTCTTTTTTTAGTTAATTGACGAATCATTTTGTCTATTAAATATCAAAAATAGTATCCAATACCCGTCACAGATTACCAGAGCCCAAAGTGACATCTTAAAATTTACAGTGTTCATTTTATAATTCTATGAAACAAAGAAATTACAAGTAACCAAAATTTCTTTGAAGTTATAACCAGCAAATGTTTGGTAGTTTTACATTGATTTGTCAGCCCATGGCTCCAGCACTAAATTTCAGGCAAGAGAAGTGGCCTGGAAGGTCTTCTGCAGAGCACAGCCAAAAAGCCTTTCAGCCATTTCAACCGCTTGTCACCAAAGAAGCCTAAATTACAAGCACATCTTTCATGAAACGTGTTGCACCAGTGGAGAGGAAGGGCCAACTGGCATTTATAATAACCACCATCTGCTGGTGACTCAAATGAGAGGACATAAGGTACAACTGACCTGGAGAGGACTGGAGCTGGAGGCGACACTGATTGATGCTCCAACCTCTGCAGTTAAATGTCTTAATTCTTTATTCATTGAGCCAATTGTCGCCCCAGTTAGACACCATTATTATTTTATACACCTATCAGTCTTTGCCATTGCCTGATGCTCAGATCCATAACGGCTGCCTAAAAGGTGGAGCAACTAGCAGCTAAAACATATTTCACATTAGTAGAACAGTTTCATTTTTCACACACAAAGCCCCTTATCCACTCATGAAAAGTGAACCACATGTAGCAGCTGGCCTGGGTGTCACTGATGATGTCATGCTTTTTCATTTTAATGGCTGCAAGCGTGACGTGGAACTGGGAGACCTCCAGGGCATTTTACTTAAACTAGACTGGATTTTAGTCAGTCTGAAGCTGTCTGGGAAAAGGCAGAGGAGCCCGATCAATTTTTATGGAAATATGCCAAACTGGAGTAAAGGTGGGTTAAAATACCCGCCTGACCCGGCCCATCGCTGACAAGAAAAGCCAGACCTGATCCAATATGTAATGCATGTAGCTGAAAAAAACAGAGCAGGAACAAAAGCCATGGTACCCACGGTAACCATCTGAAGCCACAACAAGTGCTCCATCACCTGTGCGTGATGTGTTGTGGAAGTTGAGCTGTAGCAAACAGTCAAGTGTCATCTACTTGAGGCGAGAGAGAATTAGAGAAAATCATATTTAGGCTAACAGAGATTTGATTTCAATTCAAGCAGGCGTAATTAGGGTACAAATATGAACAGAAACATCCTGAATCTATCTAAATTGATATATAACACAATAGTAATCCACATGATAATGTCTGCATGAGATACAGTGGTTCATCTGATCACACTGGGTTAAAGGTGGGTAAATGATTGCCTGTGGAAACTGATCGTGATTCATTTTATTTCAGCTCTGCTGTGGCATTTTAACTGGGTCAGCAGTGCAAAGACAGCATAACTTCACAAAATCACAAAATACCCTGGGTTAATATTTAATGCAACATAATTAGTACTCTGTGTAAGCAGTCGCTTCCCAAGATTTTTTTTTTTTTTTTACTTTCTTACCCTGTTTGTTCAGTCCGATTGGCCTGATTCATGTTCCTCCACTAGCTAGACAGTAGACAGTGACAAAGGCTACAAAAAACGTTTCTCACTCTCTTTCTCCATGTATGTGGATCTGTGTGTGTGTGTGTGTGTGTGTGTGTGTGTGCGCATGCGTGTGTATGTATGCAGAGCTGATATGAGCCCTCCATTCATTGCTGCCGGATTTGTTTTCAAGTTAGTGCCTTCTCTGTTTTGACTGGCTTGTGCTTTTTCACTTGTAAAAATACTTAAGTTAGCAGTATAGTGATTCATGCTTTGTGCTGTTTAGTTGCACATAAAATGCTATAGTTGCTTTTAATGATATTGCATCCCTTTCTTTATGAGATGCCTATTTTCAGCTTTCTAGTTGCATATATTCCTCCTTATTGATGCTCCATAAAGGTAAGTGTGTGTGGGCTTGTCTTTCTAGACTTGTGAGGACAAAAATTGACAAAGTACTGACTTTGTGAGGACATGTGTCATTGTGAGGACATTTTGGGTGGTCCACACAATGGAAAAACGCAAATTGTGGCTTATTAGTTAAAGTTAGAGTTAATGTTACAATTAGGGTTTGATTAAGGTTAGGTGTTAGGGTCAGGGTTAGGCATTAGTTGGCTGTAGTTAAGATTAGGGAAAGGCTGTAGAGAATGAATGGATGTCAATGTAATGTCCCAATAAAGATAGAAAGACAAACATCTGTGTGTGTGTTTGTGTGTGTGTGAAAAATCTCTTGTATAATAAAATGATGTTATATTCTGCATAACTCTGACTACAGCTATATGTAGGAGTGCCCTGAGATTTGGCTTTGGTCTTTGGCATGCTTCGGCTTCAGGATTTCTACCTCCAAAACAGATCTGGTTTTCTTCTGATCTCCTTTGTCATGTTATGAGGAACTGATGGGGTTGCTGATGGGCACCAAGGACAATACAACGAAATCACCAGGTGCTGAGATTCGCAGCTTTCAAAACTCACTTTCCAGCATGTCCATGTTTTAGAATAAAAACTTTACACCCACCATAATTGGCATTTTCTCCTTTTCAACTGCTCAACAACGGAGGCCAGTGCTACAAGTAAGTAACCAATGTCGCAGGCTACAAAGGCAAAAAACAAAAAGTCTCACTCTCAAGCCAAAAAAAGAGACAAACCAGTTCTATTACTCCGGTATTAAGCATAGTGATATACTGTACTACCTCTTCACCAAGGCGTTTCTGTTGGTTCTCTGTTCTAATTAGCTTTGTTCATTTGCCTCTCCATTGGGAAAATGTGACTTTACTGTTTGTGCCAATTACAGGCCACTGTAATCCAAGGAGACAGGCGACGTGAGTGGGGGGTGGGGGAGTGGGTTTTTTTTTATGTAGGAGGAGAAACAACGTGTTCTATTGATGTTGTTGTGTTTCCTACTGGTCACTAATAACTTATAGTCCATGTAATTATTGACTATATGGGCCTCCAATGGGAAGATCAGTAACTGATGCTTCATTGCATTGCAGATGCACTGAATGGCAATTTTGGTACTGAAGACACTGGATATATTCCAATTAAGTGCTGATAATGCATACATGAGAACAAATGTTGTTCTGTTCTGTTCTCTGTGATGTTGTCATCATGAAAGCCTTCACAAATATTAATGTCCTGATGTTATGAAGTTCCACCGAACAGTGGTGGTGCTGTGAGGTGAAAAGGGACCCATGTGCACCTCACAGAGCACGTGTGTGTGTGTGTGTGTGAGTGTGTGTGTTTAGTTTGTACCTGCTGAATGTGTCGCGTGTGTGTCAGTCCCCACAGACAGCGATGGCACCGGGGCAGCTCATCCTACAGTAGCTACCCCACAGTGTAGACACAGAGGCCTTGTCACCAATCACTGCGGAGGAAACACACAGACATGTTAGACATCAGCAACAGCACATCCGCGTCATCCAACCTGTAGAACCCGGGGCCAAGAGACAAGCGCCCCAAGTATGAAAACAGCTGATATCTTGGCACTCGGGCCGCATCCTGTTCTAGCTGACTTGGACTGAGGATTTGTGTGAGATAACTGCAATCTGATAAGCTGAAATCAGCAAATACACATTAGATCCTGTCATCAAACAATCTAGCTGGGCAGAAGGGCCCTACAAGAACAGCAAGTGTTGCTCATGGGAAATATCGCCTATAGGTCTGTTGGACTGAGAAACAAACCAAGACAGCAGAAAATAGGCAACTCCATCTAGGGCTCCATCTCCATCTCCCCTAACTGTTTCACTTTACAGCCGAAAACCTCAGCATAAATAAGGCCAAGTGAGCGTACAGGCCACCGATCAACACGTTCTCCGGATTTCATGTCCAACTATTAAAGATTGATGATGCATCCTTCAGCTCGTATTATCAAATCCGGACAAGTTGCGCCATTATAAGGCTCAGGTAAAGAGAAAGTTGATAACTTGGCCCCAGCTTGACAAGCTTCATCATGCAGCTCTTCCAGCACTTGTTTGAAATCTCACGCCCTGCGATCGCAACCTACACGACCACCCATCTTCACAAGCAAACTTCACACCGCGCTACACCAAGAGATATGCCCTGGGCTGAGAAGCAGTTCCAGCTCCTCTAGTCATTCTGGAGATATCTGGTACTTTTTGAACTTTTATCCTCTGTCCTCCATCCTTGTTGCCCTAGGAAGGTGCAGCTTTTAGCCCACACACACACACACACACACACCAGGCAACTGGCAAGCAGGTACCTAAAAGAAGAAAAGGGAAGAAGAGTGGTGGTTAAATTGGTGAGTAAAGCGGCTGCTCACCCGAGTTGTTGATCTGAAAGGGTCGGGCCAATAGACAGAAAGCAATGGGGTGCTATTTGGGAGGCTCTGGCCCCGGAGTGTGCGAGAAGCCAGGGAGGGATATTGTGAGCACAGCGATCCAGAATGCCACAGATCAAGTTACAGGGCCGGTAAATATAGCAGATGCCTATGACCTCTACAGGTCACTCAACACTCACTAGCATTCCAATTTGCTCTTAAAGGACTAGCATTAAGGCTTTTTATAGGCCAAGCCGGGTAAGCAGCAAGTCTAAGCACACTAAGGTAGAGCACAGGTTGGCCGGCTTCACAGAAACGAGAGTCAGCACTGAAAGGCAAGCTTCACTGGATCGTGCTGTGGTGATTATAATTCATTATCTCAGGCATCTCTGAGATACTCCAGTTACAGTGGCCCCAATATAGAAAAACACCACAGGCACTGTAGGTTGGTCAGGACTTTGGTCAATCATTTTGCAGTTTTTGAGACTGATGCTCAGGCACCAGCTACAGCCTCCTTGGCTTTCTGATCGGCCAACAGACAGACAGGTAGATGCCTGTTGCTTTGAAAATATATATCCAAAGGCGGTGACTGCAACACATCTTTTAAAACTGAAGGACAGTGCAAATTCCCATTCACCTTCATAAGATGCCTCTCTGTGATTGTGATTTAGCAACTTAGCCGAGTTAAAATGCTGTTTCCTTTATTTTGTCCACCCCATTTATGTGACCAGCTATAGTGCTAATGTTTGGAAGAGCATTATCTGCACACTTAGAAGTAATTGCAGTTCAGTGCTGGCAAAGGAAAACAGCTGACGTAAATGTGCAAGACAGTGGAAAGAGAGGGAAACAGTATTCAGGCTGATGGTCTCTGTGAGGTGGGGGATTGCATTACAAGACACGGTGCGGGAGATGGGATGACACCAGCAGAGAAACCACAGCATATTGCGATGCAGTCTGGCCGTATGTTTGACTGCGTTACTGGCTGATTTCAAACAGTAACCAAAACACATTTGATTGATTATTCACAAAATAGAGGGGTACTGCACATGTGATTAGGTAACCACTCCGTCCCCAGGGACTCTGGTGGGTAATGGGAGCGGGCCAGGCTTGGCAGTAACGTTACTGCATGTGAAAGGGGGCGGAGAGCTGATTCAAACACCGAACACTGGCCATTGCTTTAGTAACTGTCTGTACACAAAGGTAGCAATGTACAAAGTTGATACGACGTTTATTATACGATCATTTCGACTATGCGACATCGATTAACTGTTAGCTTTGTAACGTTAGCTAGCTAAGTTAACTCAGCTGAAGAAGATTATCTGCAACCAGGGCAGCAGCACAGCGGCACAGTTATTTGCCCCGATACGTTCAGCTCATATAGAGAAACACCCCCCAAACTCTGTTAAAAATCTGGGAGTTAAATGCTGCATTGCTAGTCAGCAAACGGTTCACACCTCGTAGAACATCAATTAAGACATTTTGCGTGCATACACAGGTGTTCTTCGATTCGGCACACATGAGACAGTATAAGCAACTCTAATTTCAGTGACATTTAAACTTTTATAATTGGCTAAACTGCCTTTCCCCGAATCTTCTTCGACCATAACGTTAACACACAGTGGGGACAGTAGCAAGAAGCATGGACCTATTTCAAAAGTTGAGATTTCTTTTTGATTAAGTACGGTTTGGTCGATTAATTATATGCCGAATTGCCCAGTTGCTCCCAGGGATTCATAAAATGTATTAGGTGGTGTTCTAGCACTTGCCAATAAGCGATAGAATATTAAAATCCCAAATTTCCAAAGGAATTTGGCTGTTTAGTCTCCCCATCCGAGAAAACGGCACCTTCTGCATCGGGGCGACGATAGAGTAGGGAACTGCATTCACTCACCCCACAGTTGAGATCATCCCGATCCGAGCCTTCAGCAAAACGCCCCCAAAAGTGTGTGTGGTTTTTTTTTAACTGGCTTGTGTTGCTATTTAGACCATTACTTCACCTGCTGTGAAGGATGGTCGATATCGATAATGCTGGGAATACAGCGTAGGTTACCATAAGATTAAAACAAGAATACGTTGATATCCAGCCATCCCTTCGTCCCCTTGCAGTTGTAGAGTTTAGAGCAACCAAGTAACGGTTCTTTTCGCTTTAAGAGTGACGTCAGTTCGGTAAAAAAGCTATTTTCTGATTGGTTTATTACCTTCAGCGAACGTCACCGACGAACCGCCTCCCACACCGTCACTATGGTGATGAACGTAAACATCACCCTTTTCTTTCATTGAATAAATGCTGTATTCAAGTGCTATGGGACAGGCGGCTGAAGCTTTCGCATGGTAAATACTACCAAAAAATACGGTCCCCTCAGATTTTACATGGTAAATACTACAATCAATACAAAACTAAACTAAACCAAAATAAATAAATAAATAAATAAATAAAAGAACAACATATGTGATATATCATTTTATGACCAGACAGTGAATCCAGCAGAAGAGCATCTTGAACTCCAGATACTCCAAATTAATTCCACTGTGCTAGTTTTATTACCATTGCTGCGAGTTTTTTGTTGTTTTTAATTGACAAAGAAAGGAACAAAGCTTGACATTTTTCTGCTGTAATTAGCATATCTTATAAAATAAAAAAAATGGTCAAGAATGAGAAGAATGTAACAAACATAATCTCGTGTTTATTACATTATAACACATTTTAACACATCTAGCATGTTATAACACATTTTACCTTTACATAACTTGATTACATTTTATTTCTGAGGTGAATTTGATGTACTTTAATAATAATAATAACTATGAGTATTATTATTATTATTACAATTATTGTTGTTGTTAATAATACTAGTAATATTAATAATAATAATAATTCTTTATTTATTTATTTTTTATATTTTGGTGCATTTAGAGCAACAACTTTTATGATAGCGGGTAAAATTCTTCTGAAGACTTATTTACTATAGTTAAACGTAAAGGAACAATTCATAACCCTCAATAATTTGTGAGAACTACAAAGGCGATCCTGTTCTTCTTAAATTAATTCCTCCTCCAAATCACCCAGTGATCCTGACTGTCCCTTGCTTTCATTTAAACCCTCTTTTTTTCTTTCCTTGTGTTAGAAAGAGTCTATACAAATAAATTTGCCTTGCCTTCCCTTTTACTATACAGTATATACAGCCGGCACACATGCTTGTGTCTGGATCAAAGTGAATGAGTCATAAATTCAAACTGTACTTTATGCATCCCTCACACAAAACATAACTCACCAGAACCCCTGATTCATTAGTGCATTGGTTTTCCAAGATATTCAAATCCAGTTGAAGCTATGGAGGATGTTTCTGCCAGTGAAAAGAATGAACACACACGTTTGAGGGAGACTGCCATTTTATTACTTCTTCTGTGATACATCTTTCTCTTCATAAGTTAACAGTAGGAGAAAAATGACTTGCGTCGACTCATTCCATTCTCATTTAGATTGCACTCGCTTCCTCACATAAGCTCTTACAAAAATGATTAGGAATACATTTTCACACTTAAAATAATGCCACATAGATTATAAACAGTCCCACATGATGAAGTTGAGTGAATTGATTAGCTTCAATACTGGTGAATAGGACTGAGCAGGAATGAAACCTGGTTCTCCTGTACTTTAACACCATAATAACAGTGTAACACAATAATCATAGATAAATATATCCTCACTAGATCCAAATGAGCTACTTTTAAAGGCTGACTAGGAAGCAGTGTATTTTATCAGAGCGTTCCAGGTAACTATCTGTTTTCAGTGTTTCAGTTCAAATGAATTGGGATGTGTTGGACTAAAGCTGCCAGGTTTCTCCAGGCTGAACTGCTCTTATTGCCAGTAGACAGAGGTCTAGCATTTTAGTGTTATGATGAATTCACTTAAGCTAAGAAATGGTGGACTGTCACTTGTTTCCATTGCACCAGGCAAGCCAAATCAATCACAGAATCAGTAAAAGAACAGCATTCTGATGATCTGATGTCAATTCATCTCAATTGCAAAAGGCTGTGCTCACTTATTTTATCTGTTCAGTCCTTTTATGATATATAAACATAATATTATAACCTAATAATAATATATATCTGATTATAGTTAAAGGAAAAATCCACCCTTGGATCCTTGTGGAGTGTTATATGTGATGTTCAATGCATTATTTATTATTTTGTGATGAAGCTTTGTACTTTTTTGTCTTAAACCTACTTGATCTCAACTTGAGATTTCCTACATTTTCCAGATTTACTTTTTACAAAATGCCCCTGAAAACGTTTTACATGTAGGTGGAGAGATCGACTGTAAGAGTGAAGCAAGAGTTTCTTCAGTAAATAAAAGTTAGGTTTGCACTCATTTACTTTTTTAACATGTTTTGTGGCTGCACTGCCCTTGGTCTAGTGAGGCTACTCTCAGTGAAGTAAATGGTGTCGATGCATCTTCTGCCAAGGATTTCTCCTGGCATGATTGTTGAAAGAATTTTTCAGTGAAAAAACTGACACTGTAAGAGAACTGGAATTATCACATGATTCCACACTACCTATATTTGGTCACCTCACCATGAGAACAACAAAATGGACCCAGGAATGCACTGATTTAAGTACTGATTTCTTTTTAACGGAATAACCCTGTTATTCCGTTAAAAAGACTAGAATTCTACAGGAGTCATTAGCCTACCTCCGTCAAAGTGAAATAAACAACTTTATAGCGACTCTAAAGTTGTCTTATTAACATAATGTGTCACGTGTGTAACACAATAATAAAACATATCCTGGAATAAAAAAAAAAAGTTGTTTTAGAAGAAGTTAGATGAAGTTAAATGGTAGGAACTATAGCCGATGAACACATATGTTCAGTGGTTACATTTCCTACCATTTAACTTCTCCTAAAGCGAGCCTTGTTTATATATCTTTTTTTATTTATTTTTTTTTTATTCCAAGACGTATAATTCAAATACATATGATATATTGTGTAAATAAGACAGCTTCAGAGTTGCTGTAAGGTTTATTTTTTCACTTTGATGGAGCTAGGCTAATGACTCCTGTAGACATCAAGTCTTTATGCTGAGCTAACACGAAATGCTAACCATAGGACACAAACTGGTGGATGTGCAGAGGTGAAAATGGTATTGAACATCTTGTTTCAGTCTGAGTAAGTTGGAAAAAGGGTGTTTTTCCCAAAACGCTGGAGTATTCCTTTAACAGTGTTAAAGCAGATTCTCCTTTAAGGGGCGCAGAATGGCTTAGAGATTATTTTTGGCCTACTGAAGGTTGAAGATGAAGCCACAATAACAATAAATAACATAGCAACACAGTGTTCAGAAATAAACAATATCTGACAGGAAAATGGTATGCTAAGTAAATTCAGATCCCGATGTGAGGACTGCAGAAACACTACATACTTCACAAGGTCAGTATACCATCAGGTGCATTATTCTGTAGAACTACAGGCATAGTGTACACTTTCATCATGAACAAACAAAATAAAACAATAAAAAATTACATGCACGCCGCAAAACCACCCATCCCGGTAAATCATTATGTACTACATGTTCACACTTCAAACAAATCTCACATTGATAAGCAGAGACATTATAACCTAACACTCCTGTTCAGACTTGGATGTCAGTGCCAGCACCTCACTGATGCCTCTCTGTGCAGGTTTCTATGGCTGTTGTTCATGCTACACTACATTTATTCACCACAACTGGAATAAAACGGGGGCCAATAACATCACACTTTGCAATTATCCCGCTGTATGCCATTACTACAACTTTATACTCACTCCTTTAGCTCATCCAATAAATCTACTCATATTCAAGTATAGCGGTAGAGTTATATAAGAAACACTATTAAATTATTAAAGTTAGCTAGCATCTACATCCTTGAGATATTAACAGTTTTCTTGGGGGCTGGTGGGGGGAAAGAGGGGGGGCTGCAACAAAGAAGCCAAAGCACACTGAGCTATAGGAGGAAATTTTGTCAGACAGCCCAATTATTTCATTTTGTATTAAATGTTTTAGCGTCACTCCTCTAAAAACAGAGTCATGATCTGTTTCAAGGAATTCTTTCATCATCGGTGTATGAACAAAAGATACAGCCCACACAATACCAAGCAGCCACTAAATGTGAATATTTCAGCATATATTTAAAGTGGGCTTGATATATCACACACACCTAATACCGCTCGCTGCCTAGATTCCCTTCTTCTACTAAAATGGTAGCTGTGGGAACATATATAGCACCAAGCATCGATGGTTCTCTTATATATAAGGTGGCTATATTAACATATAGAGACCAATTCATATTTATTCCACATGAATACTTATATGTTGACAAGCTATCTTTGGTGGAAGTAAACTATTTCTGTGCAGGATGGACTGAAATGTAAAATACACTAACTTGTGGCAGATAAAGTGATTAGTGTGGAGGTGTAAAGGGATAGTACACCAAAAACTCCGCAGTTTAAGGACGCATATAGATGCACAAAACTTTGCTTAGTTCAGTGGGAACTACTGATTACATACCTGCAAAGAAAATGAAATTAATAAATAAATTGTATTAACATTGTAGAGCACATAAAGCAAAGATACAAGACTACACAGGCCAATAAATTAACAAATGATGCAATGAAATAGGTTATTAATACAAGGGAAGAAATGTGTAGAATTTTCCACATTAGGTAAAACTGATCTGGAAGATTTGAATGCTGTTCCCTTAACAACATTATAATTATCTGAATATTGACAGCAAGAATCAGTATAATCACATCATCCTCATGTCAAATGTAAGATTTAAACCAGGGGATTTGATGAAACCCAACTGCTACCATATTCCATCAAATTACTCATGAAAAGATGAGATAATGCAACTCTCTTCCTAGAATATGTTGAAATGAAGTCCAGCAAGTTGATCAAATCCCCATTTACATGATTATTTCAAAAACAGACATTACACCTTCATACTCTTCCTATGCAGAGTGTGCAATGACAGTTGGTAAGTTCTCTGGTGTAGGTAAGTGTGTATGACTTCCTTCTCTTGGGACAAACAGCCTCACTTAGTGTTGCAGAGCATCACTACAGGACAGAGATGAAGGGATGGAGCCTTTAGAGGGCAGCACATAACATGACACAACAGCTGCTTTGTGGAAACGTGTGTGCTTGGTGATATGAAACACATGAACACATAGCGGTCAGTATTAAAGGAAAAATCCCCCCTCCACACATATATATATACACATATACACATACACACACACACACACACACACACACACATATATATATATGTGTGTGTGTGTGTATGCATGTATGTATGTATGTATGTATGTATGTATGCATGTATCAATAACACTGTTATGTGTTAAGAGTGTCCAAGAGTGGACATGCAGCACAAAGATGCTGCCTGTTGTGTGGCCAAAAAATAAGGGCTGTGATAGAGTAAGTACTGTAGTTCCACCAATTAACAAGCAAGAGGGCTGGAAAAGAGCATTGATAAGGAAACTCAAAGCAATGTGTGTAGCTGTGTATCTTTCATAACATTTTTTCAAAATGATATTGTTTGTTGGGCCAGATCCACTTCATTCATTTAGGAGAAGAACACCCCTTGTGAAACGCTCCTTCTCAAGACAGGGAGGGAGCTGAGGGGTCAAACTAAGAGGATCTATGACACTCATAAGGAGTGGTAAATACCACTATATGAATAAATTTCACTTTAAGAAATTTCAATACTTTTTAAATGCCTCAACTTTCCAGGTCTTTAAGGACCTGCTAACTAAAATTGACCAAAATCTAAAAGACACATCACCAACAGCTGTTTTTTTGTGTTTAAATGTTGAAGGGTGGATTTTTCCTTTAAAACTGCATCTCTTCCTGATATTGTGTCTATGCTAAAAGTGCAGATGAGAGCAGTAGTCCCTGTCCAGCACTGGATAATTCGACTTCGAGTTCAGCAGGCTAATGCTCCACTCTGCAACGTCGGCGTCCTGCCGATCAGGATTAGGATTTGTGACAAGTGGGCATGCCGGTGGTCGTGGTTCTTGCTTATGCAGATGCTATGGTTTATGCCATGTGCTAGGAGACTGAGCTTCAACAAAGCTTTGCTGGTACAGCTGAGTCCCACCCTCTACTGCAGCCTCCAGCCGACTGGTGGTTGATTTCTTAGCCTGGTCTCCACTGTGACAGATTTGTCCGTTGTTTCCAGTGCGCGCCCTCAAATAAAGCTTGATTGGAAATAAATAAAATCATACTGTATCCCTCTATAGACTGGTGGCTCCATTTCCAGCCAGAGCCTCCCAGCAGTCCACTGGCCAGTCTCCATCATGGTGTTCACGTCATCCTGATGTTACATTTTTCTTGCATGATTCTTTCTTTCTTTCGACCAAAGCTCTCCTATGTGCATTTTCAAATTGTTTCGCAAAGTCAGTTAACCAATCAACAAATCATCCAATTCATGGACCAACCGGTCATTTCAACGAGCCAGCAGGAAGCCAGTTGGGTCACTTGGTCTTGGGCACCACCAGTATCTCATCACCGTCTCGAATGCTGTAGGAGTGGAGAGCCCGGGTGCTGTACTTCATCTCCTCTGGGCCGAAGGCGTTGCACACATCCTTGTCGATGTAATAGAGCCTCATGTTGTTGGTGGACAGCTGGACAACTGTTCTCAGCTGCTTCTTCAGCTCTGCTACTGTCTGGTCCAAGCGGATGTTCACCTGACACAGACAGACAGATTTCTGCATTTAAGACATTTAGCTGAAAATACATGTACAATGTACAATATGTAAAATTTTTAAATAATGGGGGAAAAATGCACACACATTCACTGTTCCATAAATGATATATGCACAAATATTTGAATACATAGTGAGTATCGACCACTTACAAATAAGTACAGTCTACATACTCATGAAGCGGTGGTAGAATAAGCCCAAAGTCTGAGATGACCAACATCAGAACTGCACAAAAGCCACATTTTTAGAGCTGATATGAGTTGCAGCCACTTGTGGCATCCAGCATTGGTCAATAAGAGACTGATTTGTTCAATTTAGGTAGAGACCAATCAATCTGCAGTCAAGAAGAAAAGTAATGAGCCGTGATGATCATAAAACAGAAAATGGGCTATACAACATGGGATAAAGGATATAATGTTACTTTCTGTTTTTTTTCAGATTTGATAAACAGAAGCTTTCAGTAAACATCACAAATATCTTGTCAGCGATATACTTGCATGTCCTTTACACAATAACATCATCCCTGAGGATCATGCAAGAAGTTGAAAGAGCTGAAATGCACAACTGAGTTGCACTCCAGCCAACCAAGGAGGGGGAAGCCAGGAAACTCCCAGCAACTGCTGCACACTCCCGGTGTCCCAGTGGAGGATACCTCTTTGACTTGGCCTGCCCAAGTTTTCTTCAGTTTTTTTCCTAATAGGATTTTTTTCTGGTGCTTTTCACACAGTTTGCACTGAAGGCCTAAGGTTTGTAGTGCTGGGTAGGCTAGGTTATGTATGACAGGTAGGCCTGCAGGACCTGTTAGAACATTCTATTTTGTGTCTCATGCTTCCTTGTGTTTGTATTTCATTATTCTGTCCTATGATTGATCGTTGATTAGTTAGATCTAGTTAGGCTCACTCTTTGTAATGAGATTCTGAGTCATGCTCACAGTGACGGGAGACATAAATAAACTTGGAACAACCACCACTGTGCACTCCCAAACCGATGAGCGCATCAGTGACATCACTGGGGATGTGTCAGTCTCTGGCATTGTTACAAATGGGGACAGTGACATTGAAACTATTCATTGGATGGCTTGCTCAAGGGAACACACTTAGACACAGGACTGTGTGTTGGCCAGTGCACAAATGTTTCTTCTCACGTTCTGAGTCCAGATTATATGGGACTACACAGTATTTCAGCCTTTTTAACATTCTTAATTCAACAAATCTGCAACAAATTCTTTCTTTAAAATATTACTCTCTTTAAAGGAATGCGCCAACGTTTTGGGCAAAATATCTTTTCCGACTTACCCAGAATGAGACAAGATGTTCAATACCTTTTTCACCTCTGTACATCCACTTCCACAAGATTTTTCCACAAGATTCTACAAGATTTTTTTTTAAAAACAAGAGTCATTTTAGGAGAAGTCTATAACCGATGAACAAATACATTCAGCGGTTATAGTCTCTACCATCTAACATTGTCTAAAACAACCCATGTGTATTTCAAATACACAATAGATTGTGCAAATAATACAGCTTTGGAGTTGCTGTAAAGTTCTTTTTTTTTCACTTTGACAGAGCTAGGCTAATGACGCCTGTAGACTTCAAGTCTTTATGCTAAGCTAACCCAAAATGCTAACCATTGGAGCAAAACCAATGGACTTACAGAGATGAAAATGGTATCAAACATCTTGTCTCAGTCTGGGTAAGTCGGAAAAAGGATAATTTGCACAAAACATTGCAGCATTCCTTTAAAGTATACATTAAACTGCTGAAAAGTGGGTATATGTTCAAAGCAGCCTATTTACTGACCAGTTTTATCAATAAGAGTGAAAGAATAACTGGAACTGTGGAGTTCACAGACACTTTACACATGCTCCAAGTCAGCACAAATGCAAACCACGTAAAGTTTCATATGAATACCAAAATTACTCACTACTAATGGTTTACACTCAAATTCTTTCTGCTCATAAATGAAACCCACTGAACAGACCTGCTCCACCTTGTCCTCACAGTGCACCTCCACCTGAGCATGGCAGCGGGGTCGGAGGTCAATCTCTGCCAGCGGCTCCAGCTTCCCGTACTTGGTTACCAGGCAATGGTATCTAAAGGAGAAGGACAGCAGAGCACGATGTCAAACTTTACATCACTTTACAGAGCCCACACACACCACAAGCGCTCACAGTTTACATTGCAGACAAAGCAGACACAGGAAAGTGTGGCCTACCTGTACGGCAGCTCCTCTTCAGGGTAGTCTAAGTGGTAACGGATGAAGAACCTCTCTGCATCTTCTCTCTCGCTGTCAGTCACAGCACTACCATTTAGCGATGATACTGAGGGAAGCCTGTGGGGACAAACAGGATATTTATGAATATGCATACTACATGTGGCAAAGATACACTGCAGAGCTGTTGAGCGAGTTCAGGTATGTCTTAGGGTTAAATAAGACAGATTCGGAGTTGCTTTGATGGAGCTAGGCTAATGACTCTTGTAGACTTCAAGTCTATATGCTAAGCTACCACAAAATGCTCACCATCAGAACCAAACCAGTGGCTGTAGGTGAAAATGGTACCGAACAATTTGAGCTGTTATGAACTGGTCGAGTGTCTTTCCTGTCTCTCTTCACTATAGACAATCAACGAAAGGAAAAACTGTCCAAAAAATGAAAAGAAAAAAAAAAACTTAAACTTTTCAAGGGGATATCAAGCTAACTCTGGGTGAATCAGAGATGAAGTAGCTAATTGGACACTGCACAGCAGCAAATGAGGTGTGCATCTTGTTCCATGTTAAGCAATCCTAAGTGACTGGAGAAAAAGTGCCTTGACCAACTATGAAGGAGGCCCACTCTCATTACTGTGACAAATGGGAGACTCACTGTGCTATCATGAGGCTGCGTCGCTCTGTGTTGGTGTAGGTCTGCAATAAAGGAATGCCTTGCAGTCGCACCTCCTCCAGTTTAGGGAAGAAGTTCAGCTTTTCAATGTCCTCCCATCGGTTGAGACCTGAGAATGCACATACATCCACATGAGCTAAGAGGAAAGAAGAGGGACTGCAGGCATCTATAGGAAGGTGCAGTAATGCAAGCTGGTCCTGGATACATGGGCAAGAGTACTCTCACAGTTTCAAGGACAATACCAACTTTTTTGAAATTTGTCCCACTGGTCAATATGTGAAGAGAGGATTGACAACAAAATAATCATCTCTCTTTAACAAGTACTTTTATCCAGTGCACAATACTTTAGAATACCATATGTTAAGTAATTGTCGGTGACTTGCATTATCCTAAAAGTGAGAAAATTAGGACTTTTTTTGATGACCTGTCAGGCCTGTTTAGCACTGAAAAAATTAGCATAAAATATAAAATCTCTGTTTTCACAGGGGGAATAAAGACAGCCAAACATATTAAGTTTTTGTGCTGTTTGTAATGGACTGATTTTTTATTTTGTTTTCAGAAGTTATGGACGTAATTTATGAAAGATGCAACTAGCTTGGCACTACGCTGATCAGGATTACAACCCATCTCTGATGTGGCAAACCTGTGCTTTAACAACCAAGCTAGTGTGACACATTACACATTAGGGCAGCCCTACGTGGGTTTGTCAAGCTACTCCTCCTTGTATCCCTCCACATCCCAGCAGCTGTGCTCCCATGGCTTCAATAGCAATAGCTGCCTAGTTTTTGTCTTACACTATGAATAACATGGGAACAGCAAGAGTTAAATTTTCATTTATTTTTGTTGTACTCAGGAAATGTGTACTAAGTCAAGAGTCCAGTTATGTCAGTCAATCTTGAAGCAGTAAATGCATGCAAAAAAAATTAACTATTTGTGACCAAATACTAACTTTATACAACTTTATTTTGCATTCATTTATTGCAGTAGTCATGCTGGTCAAACTGGGGGACTGAACATGAGATATGACACTATTTAAAGAAATTTTGGCCAGTATTGTAGGAGGAAGGGGGGAGGGGAAGGGTGGGGGTTTAAAGGCTGACAAAGGCCAATACAAATTTCACAAGTGTGTAACAAAAAAAATATTTTACTACGCTGTCCCACTACTTACAATAATCTTTTCACTTTACATCGTACACAGATACTGAGAAAATATTGAAATATTGAGAAATTGTCATTGTTTTGTGCCATTTTAAAATGTAAATACTGGGGGTTGGTGCCCGAAAAGTCACCTTTTCTGTAAAAATCTTAAACAAAACAAAAAAGTACACCTCTCTGCATTGCACCTATCTTTTTACTTTAAATACACATTTGCAAGAATTTACATATGCCTCTACATAAGCAGACGTAACACAGGGATACAATGAGGACAGTTTAATCTTTGCATATTGGTACTGTGTCTTCAAGTCCCAGCAGAAATCTAAAAATAGATTCACTGCTGATACATCCGAAAATAGAAACAATAATTTCAGAGATAAAGGCTGACTTGGAGGCCTATCTGTTGTAATGATCTACAAATAACACTTCACTTTCAGGCTACCATGACATATTCGCTTGTGCTAATTTTATCAACTATTACTAAGTCAATAGATGCTGGTGCTGATACAGCTGCATATTAAATGCAAACATTGGCAACAAGCTAATCATTGCCTATACTAACACACAGTAGGGTTCGACTGATGAAGATTTTTGATGGCTGATACTGACAGTTTTAGATGCCAATATTTTGGAATATGCAATACTGACACGTGCAATATCTGTCCAGAAAATCCCCAAACCTTACAAATATAAAGTTTTTTCAGTCGCACTTTATTTTACGGTACGCTAATTAGATGTAATAGTACATACTATTTATCAAACTGAACAGAAATTATAAATACCATGTCCCAAATTAGATGGTAAACTAACACAATTATATCCTAATTAGACACTATTTTACCAAATTAAAGACTAATTATAAATTGTATACAACACAACATTAGACCCAAAATATACAACAGATAGACATTAATCTACCCAAATATAGGCACCGTACTATCAAATATAATTACACACCACATTTAATGCTATCAACATAGGTTATTGGTCTATGATATTACATATTACATATATACAGATTTAGAAAAAACTTTTACAATAATACGACAGTACACTGAGTGCTACGAAGACAGGACATTTATTATTGGTTTTTATTTAACACAGTTTCATCTTATTACAGGGCAATTTGCTGCTCATTAGAAGAAAACTGTACCGTAACCTAAAGCGAAACCATATCTCTGCTACTTGACCCATCCTTCTAACAGCCTGGATTGTCCTGTCTAGTTTGTAGAGATCACACAAGCTAGACATCATCCCAGTTGATGCCATGTCACTGTCAGACCCCAAATATACTTCAGTGACATTATGGAAGCTGTCAGGACAATGCATCTGTATGTTCCATTCTTAGACCCTTGTAAGACTTGGTTAGATGGTAGTTTGCTACTCATTACAACGAAACTGTAACATAAACCAAATCAGATCATCTCTCTGCTAGCTGAGACTCAGAGGAGGCTCAGAAAAGGAGAAGAGTCTGGCTGCAGGCTTGGAGTCACAACAGGAGGCATCCACAGCAAGAGGA
>OMLF01010615.1:71885-86823 GCA_900302615.1 Holocentrus rufus
ATTTGCTGCTCATTAGAAGAAAACTGTACCGTAACCTAAAGCGAAACCATATCTCTGCTACTTGACCCATCCTTCTAACAGCTTGGATTGTCCTGTGTAGTTTGTGGAGATCACACCAGTTAGACATCATCCCAGTTGATGCCATGTCACTGTCAGACCCCAAATATACTTCAGTGACATTATGGAAGCTGTCAGGACAATGCATCTGTATGTTCCATTCTTAGACCCTTGTAGGACTTGGTTAGATGGTAGTTTGCTACTCATTATCAGAATCAGAATCAGAATCAGAATCAGAATACTTTATTGATCCCCGTGGGGAAATTAAGTAAGTTACAACGAAACTGTAACATAAACCAAATCAGATCATCTCTCTGCTAGCTGAGACTCAGAGGAGGCTCATAAAAGGAGAAGAGTCTGCCTGCAGGCTTGGAGTCACAACAGGAGGCATCCACAGCAAGAGGAGGTTTGTTTATCTGTGTTGAACATAGTTAAAGTTTATGGCTATGCCCTTCCGGACCCTAACCATAACCAAAATCATAACTTTAACCTCCTTCATGTATCATGCGCCATGTGTATTTTAAATACATGTCTTTTTTTGAAGACACTGAACATGACACTGGTTATAGTTCCTACCATCAAGACGTTTATTTCATTACTGTGTGACACACATGATACATTGTGTAAATAAGACAGCTTTGGAGTTGCTGTAAGATTTTTTTTCACTCTGATGGAGCTAAGCTAATGACTCCTGTAGACTTTAAGTCTTTTTGCTAAGCTAACACAAAATGCTAACCATTGGAACCAAAGAAGTGGATGTACTGAGGTAAAAATGGCATCGAACATCATGTCTCACCTTGGAGACAAGATTGAGTTGGAATATTCCTTTACGGTGGGGTGAAGGAAGGAGAGGGATGACACTGACTGTTTAATAAAGGCTAATGCTGCCCCAAATGTCCACATACTGATAGATCAGTCAAAACCCCAACACACACACACACACACACAGGCAGTCACAGTCAGCCAGCATGCAAAGAGCCATATGTCCTGACCTGAGTTGTGCAGGTTGATGCTGCGTAGGTTGGGGAAGAGCCGTTGCAAGATATCCTTGCTGTCCTGGATGGAGGCCAAGTTGTTGTTGGCCATGACCAGAGTGTCCAGACTGGGAAACATGGAACCAAACTTGCGGACCTCGGCCCAGTCCTGGAGGCTGTTGTCGGTGATGTGCAGCAGGCGCAGGGTGGAGCAGGCCACATTGGACGTCATCACACTAGTGTACTCATTAAGGCACAGGAACAGCTCTTCCAGGCTGCAGTACAACACAGAACAAAGCAGTGTGGAGGATGAAGAGGAATATAGTGTGTAGAAAGGAAAATTGATTTACAGACACTTATTTGGTTACTTTGAGGACACTGAACATATTTTTATACTTGTGTTTTCATTAAGAGTTAGACCAATATGGGCTTTTGAAAGCCTATATCAATATTTTGGACTGAAGGTGACAGCAGCAGATTCAGCATTTGTTTTGCTGATATTCAAACATTTAAATTAGTGCTAAAAAAAAAAAAAGGAATAAAAGCAGCACATCAATATGAGAAGAAACTACAAATCTTTTTAATTTCTGGTCTGAAGTAAACTAGTGAAAAAGAAGTCAAGTCTCTTATCATAATGATGTGCAGCTTTTTGGCTTGTGTTTTTTATTCAAAACTGACAGAATTGGAAAGCTCACTGATGACGGCAAATGTGGTTTATGTGTTGTCTAGAAACATACTGTGGATAGATACGTTTTTGTGCCAACCAACTACTATACTGGGCTGAAATTCTGTAGTGTTTGGTGGGAACCAAAACCTGGGGACTCTTCAAATACCAAAAGTAGCCCACTGCTTTCCACAGCCTGGGACCCAGAACCCATGAAGTTCTAGGAAGGGCTTTTGTGTACATTTCCACTGTATGAAGAACCAACCTTGAAGGGTATGAAGTGCATCATAAAAATCTTAATCTTTTGTTAGTTCCGCTTCATTTTTATACTGTTTTTACGGCACTACTTGGCTATGCGCTTGATGCTTAACTCTCCCAATGCTGTGATTTTTTCTAAGCTAAGTCAAACATTCAAATCAAATCAAAACCGGTGTGATGCATCAAGCTATTCAACCTATTTTGCTCTCACCACTTTTTGACAGGTTACCACTGCTGCTGTGGAGGCCACTGTCAGGAGCCTAATTTCCAGTATGCTGTTTGTTCGTTCAAAGTACTTTAGTCTCCCCAAATACTGATAAGGGCATGCACCTGCCCTCATCAGTCGCAGATTACACTGTTTTGCTGTTTGCTTTTCCAATGTAGTGTTTGGTGCTGACTGCTTTGTATTGTGGCTCTCTCATGATAGTGCATGTTCATGGAAGTGTTCTCAAGTAAATGTTTAACCAATAAAAATCAATAACACTGTTAGCTCCTCCTAAAGGTTCCCGGTACTCAGGAACCTTGGATCACCTTCTGAACTGACCAAAATTTATTCTTCTTCTTTACCTGGAACTGTGTCATTGCAAATGGAAACCATTGCAGAACCTGGAAAATAGGCTTCACGGCACAGCACACCTCGCTAAATTCTTACTGTTGAAAAGGGCTACATGACACATGATATTCACAAGCCAACCAAAGTCACCTCACAAGCCCACCTGGAGGAGCCAAGAAGCATTAATCTTGGGTAAGTATCCTTACTCAGGCATCTCCCGTGTGAGCTGGAGCACGGTGTCCCAGGACACTTGTGTGTTGTTGAGGACGAGGCGCCGGACCCGGGAAAAGGCTTCGGCACATCGCGGCTCCAAGGCCACTCCCGCCAGTGGATTGGAACTCAGATTGAGGAAATCCAGGTTGGGGATGTTGGACACGATTTTACTAATCTGAAAACAGAAAATGAAAATGTGGCTGAATGGCCAATGAACAAAACCAGTCAAGCTAGGGGTGCACTAGCCAAAAACTTCAGAACTGCAAATTTCAACAGAAAACCAATAAAGCTTGACCTTGATCACGGTCCACCTTCATGGTCGTGGATCTTTAATAATTTATGTGAATGGTGACTGTTCTAAGTCATCAACATAAATACACCATGGGAAAGGACACAATCCATACTCATATTCCTTCAGTGTTGGCGACAGTTACCCAATAATCCTTACAGGGAATGAATTGACTGATAGAGAAGCAGTACCTCATGCCAGTCCTGAAGCTTATTATGGGACAGGTCCAGCTCCATGACATGGGCACAGAAGGCAGCAATCTCAGACTGGTCTCCTGCCCTGCTGATGCCACAGCCGTTCAAGACTAGCACACTGGGGAGGTTCAGACGGTCTGGGGGGGCGGATGGAGAGGATGGCAGGAAGGATTAAGGACTAAGGAGACTAAGGACCTAGAAACTACAACTAGACTGAGAGAAAGGAAGGTTCATACAGAAAAAAAAGGTTCTTCAAGGGTCCTTCAGTGAGGCTGGTGATTCTATGATCAAGTGTAAGATCCTGCTCAGAATGAAGATCTGCAACGAGACTTCATGCAGCAGATGACTACTTGCAAAAGAATTACATGATGCCAGGTTGGCAACATTCTAAAAACTGCCCAGTTCACATCAAAGCAAGGAGCAGCAATGAAGCAGATAAGTTACCGGACACTTGCCGGACACTTGCAATCAAGAGAAGGCCTCTTCAAAATAGGTGAACAGGTTCTCTCTCTGTCCAGAAGTCTGCCATGTTTACTTGCTCTGCAATGTTCCCCAATCAGGCTGAAGAGAAATGCCTGATGTCATATGTTCTAAATGTTCCACACTGCAATCGGACAAAGCATTTTTTTTTTTTTTGGAGAGGCAAGGTAACAGCTAACCAGTTCACATTGCCTCAGTTGTCTCTAAATAGTCTAAAACGGTTTTATCTTGTTGTTTATCTTTGGTCTGAACTGGCAATAACAACTCAAAGGAACCCTCTGATTTCTTCAAATTAAATAAAACAAACACAAAAGAAAACTAGAAAATTGAAGAAATGGCCCACCGTGGGCTTTAACTCTAGCTCATAATTGCTTGATTCATTGGGCTCGTACATGCAAGCCTCCATTTACTTTTTTGCCTGTTCCTTCATGAGCCATAATTTCAGAAATATCAAATCACTCATCAAAAAGGGTTCTGCTATGGTACAGACCTACAGAACCATCTTCTGGTGGTTTACAGAACCTCTGACATTTTTGCTTGGTTTCATCACTTACATTATCACAGACAGGAGAGATGAAGCAGAGGGTGATGACAAGTGAAACATGCCCCAGAATCTGAACCCAGGACATTTACCTGGCATGGGGCTTTGCCAACTGAGCCATCAGGATGTCTTATAAAATAAATTTGGTTCAAGAATAAAAATGAACCCGAAAACACTAACTATTAAACAAACAAACAAACAAAAAACACTTGATAACATTTTCTGCTATCTTAAACATTATCAGTGAATATCAGGTTGTGATTTCAGGGATTCTATCTGGACTCAAGAGGCAGCCATTTCTCCACTTAAAGTAGCTTCAATGTGTCAGAATACAAAGCAGCAACACGACATGCTGAGTTGTGAGCAAGAGGGGAGGTCAACTAGAAAATCTCTTACTGTTGTTATTACCCATCCCTGACTCACCTTTCATGGGGGAACCTTGAGAGCTGGCGGTGGGCACCACCACTACCCCCATGCCAGGCCCTCGGCGGTACGGGAAGTTCTCCGGGCTGTACTTCTCACTGATCACCTCCATGAAGGTACGGCCCTCCTCGTCCTCTGGGGGCTCCATGGCTCCGCCCCACATCCCAGCTTCCCCCTCGGCTGGGTGCCGGTGGTGGAAAGAGCCAGACACCCAAAGAAATTAGCCACCTACTTAGCTTGCCACTTAGTCAGGCAAATCCAGGGTTCCCACTGTGACTCTCATGTAAAAATGCAGAAGTTTCCCATAGTTTCACACAACTAAATGAGAATTCTTTGATGCCCTAAAAATGTTCTTCCTTCCTGGTTTCTTAAAGAAACACTCAAACGTTTTGAGCAAAATATCCAAAATACTGACTGAGACAATTTGTTTAATACCATTTTCACCTCTGTACATCAACTGCTTCAGTTCCCATGGTTAGCATTTTGTGTTAGCTTAGCATAAAGACTTGAAGTCAACAAGAGTCATTAGGCTAGCTCCATCAAAATGGAAAAAAAATCTTACAGCAACTCTGAAGCTATCTAGTTTACACGGTGTATCATGTGTATTTGAAATACACATCTTGGATTTTTAAAATATAAGAGTCGTAGGAGAAGTTAGATGGTAGGAACTATAATGGCTGAACATCTAACTTCTTTAAGATGTGTATGTCATTACCGTGAAACACACATGACACATTGTGTAAATAAGTCAGCTTCACAGTTGCTGTAAGGTTTATTTTTTCACTTTGACAGAGCTAGGCTAATGACTCTTGTAGACCTCAAGTCTTTATGCGAAGCTAACACAAAATGCTAATCATCAGAACTGAACCAGTGGATGTACATAGGTGAAAATGGTATCGGACATGTTGTCTCACTCTGGGTAAGTCGGTTAAAGGATATTTTGCCCAAAACGTTGGGCAAAATATAAATATGTTGTTTTTCCTATGGGCAGAGCAGTCTGGGTTCCACTCCAGTTGGGCTGTAAACAATCTGATGTAATAAATGTGTGAAATACATTCTGCTACATTCCTGTCAAATAACCTATTTGCAACATTTTCTGCTCTTGCCTGACTCTCCTTGAGAATTTTTAAATCCTGTGAATTTTCCTGAGTGGATTAAGCCTTTCAAAATTCCATGATACACAAGGAATATCACCACAAATTTCCTGCCCAGTGGTCTAAAATGTCAAATACCTTGTCATAATCATCATCATGTGAGTAGTGGACTTTGTAATTTGATCAGGCAAAGGGATGGTGCCTTGTCAACTAACATACTAGATAAATACTAGACTGATCACAATGATCAGCCAACTCAATTCAAATAACATGCATAACAGGTTTCATTATCATTCCATCACACGGATGACAAAAAATTGTCATAAAACCATTATGTTAATAAATTACAATCCCATTTTCTTCATTGTTGGCCCACACACAGGCATTTGTACAGAAATTTGTGTCTAAAGTGTGATATAATACAGCCAGGTATCTAGCCTTGAAGACACAACTGCTGCCCTTGCCCTTGCTGATACTAGGCTGGCCAGTCTGATAAATGCATGCATTTCTCTTTGGGAGAGGTAAGACCCCAATGATAATGGGGAGAAGGGAGGGACATGAGGAGGTGTCCTCAACTCCTTATCAGCACACCACAGATACACTGTCTTATTTAAATACCCCTCAGTATGTGTAGGGAGAACAACAAGACAGCTGATCTATTAATAATCTCTCTTTATGCTGAACTTCTGAAATAAAACACATTATGTCAAGAGGACACCTAGTCCAAACTTGTCGCTCTAGTTTGTGTAATTAATAGAATGAAAATCTCTGTGAAAAGTAAAGGAAGTTCATAAAATGCCCAGTAGGCAGAGCCTAGCTGTACCATCTGCTGCAGTAAAGCATAAATTATGTAGTGGTTTTACTGAAATAAAAAAATAAAAGGATCTTATTACAGCATATTATTTGACAATGTTGGCCTGCAGTAAATTACTGTAATGTATGAATGCAATTTGTTATTCTTCAGTTGCTAGATCAGCATTGCTAGACTGCAATGGTCAAGTACAATAATTCATCTTGGAGACACATGAAGACTGGAATCGTCACCTATTACACTTACAATTAGGAGACTCCACTGTTGCTCTGTTTCATATAAGGCCATGCCTATTTTCAACTAGCCTATTTTCAACTACGGCAAGATCCTCCAATAGACTATGCATATAACTCACAGTGATTTGAAAGGTTTGTATCTTACCTGCAGAGATGTTTCCCTCCACCTGACCACTGTCGCTGCTCACTGTTCTCTTCCGTTTCTGCACCAGTGGCCTGCCAAGAAATCACAAGTAGCCTAATTCATTCCTTTTTTCATTTATAATTCAGTCACTACTGCATATATTAATTTGTTTGTTCATTCGTAAAGTGCATTTTTACACACTATTTAGGAGGCTATAGTCCTGAACATTATTTTTAGCATCTTACTCCACAGTGTCTGCTACAGTTTACAGATCTCCAAATGAAACGTGGGCTGCACTTTGTTCAACTGTCACTATTTTCTGTGGACAGGCCAGAAAAGGCAGGGCTTGGGAAAGAAAGGGAGGGTGTAGTGGTTACTCAACACATGACACTGGAACACAAACAAGGTCAAAGATTAGTTTCTGCTTTGTTGTCCCTTTTGCAACAGCCTCATAAGTGATGCGGCATTGAAGTAGAAAGTCAGATTTTCTTAGATGTCAAAGTCAGCAGCAGTATACAAGTACAGTGCTCCCAGGAGGCTGGCAATGATGTCTGAATTTCCAGACTAGGAATAATAGTGCTACTCTGGGCAGTCAAGATACCCTGCCTCAGTAGAGGCACAAACAAAAGGAAAAAAATCAAATGTAATCAGTGACAGTGAAAAACTTCTGTGTATTAGAATTGTTAATTGAATGAGCCTTTTAAATCTTCATCTAATCAAATTGTTTCAGGATGTAATGCTGTTGTCTTTGCTGTTGCTGCTTCTGCTGCAATGAAATCCTGGGATGAGAATCGTAGCTAGCCCAGATTTCTTTTCTTGTGTAGGGAGCACCGCACACCCAATTCTGCTGAAATATCTGGTCATTTAATGCTGACTGGTTTATTAGCAAACTTACATACCTCGTAGAATATGAATAAGGCCATTTTACTTTCCTTTTGGCTCTTCTGGTAAAATCGGCATACACCTGATCTCCCAAGCATGTCCGATTTGTATAGTATTTCAACTTTTTTTTTTTTTTTGTACAGTCCGTTTGATTCTCTTTGCTCGCTACTGTTGTATTTTGGTACAATGGGAACATGGAAACAACAGGCAAAGCAATTCCAAAAGTTACATTTGCGCGATAATACGTGCCGCTTTATTTATTGGATGTATGCCGAGTTGAAGGGTTGCTCCGAACGTCCCGTAAAAATCCTCAAGCCATGTTTTACCAAATGTGTAACTTGGCCTACAAGCTAGTTAGTAATAAACTGACAGATTGTGGAACGGAAGTTGGCGTACTTTTCTCTCCACACAGCACGTATCGAGGGCTAAGCTATTAGCTAATTAGCTTCAGACGATACCCACTCTCCTTTGTACACCCTTATAGTAATCTTGTGGGAAGAAACTAGCTACAGTAATGAAATACAAGTAAGCAAACTGCATATTGTTAACATATGCACAGCAGACATTGGTCCAGTCCAGGCTGAGCATCACTGACTCTGACCCCCAGCAGAATCTCGATGGAAACCGAGATGGAACAGACTACGAGATTACAACAGCATAAATATACTTTGAACAATCATTAATAACATGATGTTTAACATAATTTCAAAAACTGATGCCACGAGAACCGCCCCTGCTACATACCTTTAATCTGCACTTTGACTTCCCCTTGTTGTTGATGAAAACAAAATAGCTGTCATTTTGCTCTCTTTCCTCATCCCGGAAATGACGTTGCTTACAATCTTAACGGGATGTTTTTAAACAATTTTAACTGTGTATTTTGAAAAATCTATTATTCAAGTTGTAGCAATTTGTTGTTTTTCCTGATCATATTTTTCAAAGATTATGTCTAGTCTCATACAGCCACCCCAAAAAAAAAAAAAAAAAAAAAATTCCAATCCTTGATGACATGTGGATGATGACGATTATGATGATGATTTTGTTGTTGATGATGATGAGGTTACCTGAAGCTCTGCACAAACACCTTTCATTGGCATCTAGTTGTTATTGTTGTGCCTGTCAGGCTTTTATGCAATGTTGTTTTGAACACCGTCTGCAAACAATTGCTTGCTAGGGGAAAACAGTTGAAATTTGATAATGAAATTTGCATGTGTTTTTTAACAACAGCAGATTATTATTATTATCGGTCACAGATGAATTAATGAATTGTAAGAGCTTGTAGATTGAAGAAACCACGTATATCATTTGGGTTATCAAAAGCAAAAAACATGGTTTCTTACACAGAATGAAAATGACAAAAGGTACAACATTAAAATATTATCGCCACAGGTGATCTTTCAGGCTTCTACTCAGATAAGGATTTAATGTTAACATGGATTAAGAGCTGTATGTATGGTGCAGCTGTGAGATGAAGTTTTTAAGTAACAGCAAGGTTCCATGTGTCCCTGTAAGTCATTCATTTTTTGATTCACTGATTCACATCCCATGAATTTTGGGGTGCAGTTTGCTGTGCATGTTTCAGATTAATCCAGGAATACATTATATGTTTCTGAGGGGCTGTTGATTCCACCCTGAGTTACAGAAGAAACCATTATGTGACATGCATATACACCAATCGTCCCTCTAATACTTTGTCCTACATTATGTGCACCAAATTAGGGCTGGGCAATATATCAACATTATAGGGATATCGTGATATGAGATTAGATATCATCTGAGATTTTGGATATCATAATATTGTGATATGACATAAGTGTTGTCTTTTCCTGGTTTTGATGGCTGCATTATAGTAAAGGGATGGTGGTTTGTGAACTTATTAGACTGCTCTAGCTATTATTTGCCTCTACCTGCTGGTTCATCATATCTAAATTAGTAATGACTACTTATCAAAAATCTCATTGTGTAAATATTTTATGAGGGCACCAGTTCCCTACAATATTGTCACAATATCCATATTGAGGTATTCAGTCAAAAATATACCAAATGACAAACTTTCAGAGTTCAGATTTATTTGTAGTTCTTAATCACTGAACCTCACTGAAAAACCCTTCAAACTGTAGAATATTTTTACGTTTTGCAATCATTGTATTTCACAAAGTGTAGCTCATGTGTTTCTTGTGATAATTCATATGGGGTCATATTAAGGCACATAGTCACAAAACTGGAGGGAATTACACTATTGTTCTAACAGTCAAACACAGGTCTAATAATCAAACACATTCTAAGTATGCTACACATGAACATGCATTTACACAAATGTGGATGTGGAGGTACACATAGTGCAATTTAAAAAGATGCAGCTCTATTTTGGATTTTGTTGGAATCAGTGACATCTCACTTCTCTTCAAGATGCTGCAAATGAAAGAAAAATATAGTGTCAATATAAATAAGGCTTAAAATCTGTACCTATCATTATATTTACAGTATTTCTTTAGGTTGTGACATTGACATGTGCATTTCAACAACTGAATTAATTCATTATCCCTTGCACTCACTTATTGAGTCATGCAAAAGTGGTACACCAGGCATTTGGGAGGATTACTCAGACAACTATGATAATAATCATGAGATTAATATAGATACTTATATCTTCAGACGTTCTACCACTCTGTTAACACGTGTCTCATTATCATGGTCCTGTCTGGACTCCTTGTGTTTTTGTGTTTTGGTTTTCTGTGCCTGCTCTGTGTGTCCCTCTTGTGTTCTTGTAGTCCTGCCCAGCTTGCCCTTCCCTGTTCACCTGCCCTGTATTAGCCTCTTCAGCCCTGCCCCTGCATTGCTAGTCCTCATTGTTTTCCCAGCCAATCGTCATGTTTCCCTCCTAACATTGGTCCCTGTCCACTCACAGCTGTGCACTGTTTTTGTGATTAGATCCTACCTGCCAATCTCCTTTGTTTTTGTCAGATTGTTGCCGATGTTTCCTGTGTTCTAGCCTAGCCTGTTACTGTTCCCTGTGCCTTCACTAGTATAGATTTGTTCGCTCAGCCTCGCCTCAACCTCTGCATATGAATCCACTTGCCACCACTCATGTGGTGGCAAGAGTCATGACACTCATGACAGTTTGCACATACAGTTTACACAATCAGATTCAGTCATTTGTCATTTTTTTGTGTGTGAAAACAATTTTATCGCAAATTTCTTGAATGTGAGTGCTCCTGATGTTATTACATACTGTTACCTGCAGCACAAGGGAATTTATATTCTGTCTCAGCCATGTCACCTGAGAAGAAGAAGGAAAATTGTTAAACGGGAAGAATAGCGGCTGAACAGGCAAGACAATCTCCTTCAAGTCCTAAAAACTGTTTCTCTTTTGGATCACTCCCACATTGATATGATTATGCAGTGGAGGGATACATTTGACGCAATTATTTCCTAATTCACTACCATGCTCATCTGTATGTCCTTCATGTAATTGGGGCAAACCAGTAAAGACTCCTTCTGCCCAGACACACTTGCTCTTAATTTTCTCAGCGGAATATTCAGGTCTAAAGTCAGTACTAAAAGGGCTTGGAGGTACGTTTCTGTAAGTTTCTTTACCCTTGCCATTTGATTTCTCAAAAGTTTTCAAAAGTTCACAGTGGCTGTCAGCCTGGAGCAGTACCTGCATTTGTACTTAACGTACATGTACTTCTTGTAGAATCGTATTCCCTGTGTAGCTTAAAATAGTAGTTCACACTCAACCTCTGGGCTTGGCCTCTGAACAGCCCCACCAGTTGCAACTAGACATTGAGGAGTTGGCCATAGGTACACTGCAGGGAGTCAGGGCTTGATCTACTATAATGCTCCATTCCAGGTCCGATGGCAAGCATTCTGCTCCTGGTGCAAAAGAGTAATCTGGACCCAGAGTCACGTGGTGTGCAGTCAATGCTGTATTTCTTGCACACTCTGGTAGATGATGGGTTGGCTCCCTCTACATTAAAAGTCCATCTGGCAGCTATTTCTGCTGGCCATGACAGGCGTCTAGAGGGTCCAGTGGGAGGGACCCCTTGGTCAGCAGATTTATGAAGGAAGTTCAACATTTGCATCCAGTTAAGCCCAGGAAGGCTGCAAGCTGGCACCTGGACATTGTGTTATCAGCCCTTACAAGACCACTATTTTTAAGCCGTTGAGTTGGCTTCACTGAAACACTTTTCTGTGAAGGTTGTACTTTTATTAGCAATCACAGCCTGTACAAGGGATGGTGAGTTGCATGGCCTTTCCATGAGCCCAGAGTACTTTCTGACAAGGGCTTTGTATGCTATGGCAGATGTAACGTGGGATCAAACGAGAAGCACTACCAATGGATATTTGACACTGTTAGAACTATTAAGATTAGGATCGCTGGTTCATACCCTCAAACACCAGATGAACCAGGTATTTCAGGACCTATGTGGCAGTGATCCAACTGAGGGAAACCTAACGAAGGTTATGTAGGTAACCATGGTTATGTCACCTGCTTGGGGTCTCAAAAATGTTTACAGCATGTCTGTCTGGATGGAAGGCCAATTTATAGGCAATTAATTACATGATCCTGATGCAGGTCTGCATAGTAGTGAGAGAAATCCTTGCCTCGACTGTATCTGTCCATCGTGAAGTGATATTAGTGTGGGAGTGATTCCAATCAGGTCACATAATCGTGGTTATCTATGTAAACTTCCTTTGTAGTTGTTGGGAAATGTAGATAAGGCAAAGCAAGTCAGCTTTATTTATCGAGAACATTTCATACACAGAGGCAATTCAAAGGTTGGTATTATATTTATTGGAATGTGTTCTGAGGGCACAGTCCTTAAGCCTAACACTAACCCAAACCATGACCTTAACCTAAACCATGCAATGCTGCCCTTAGAACACATTCCAATAAATATTTTACCAGTCTCAATTCAAAGTGCTTTACAGAATAATAAAAAAATTGAAAAATAATTAAAGAGAGAAAGAGAATTGTGACATGTACACTTAGATGATTTGCAGCAGAATTCATATTGTACTTAGTTAAAAACCCATATTAAATTATTATGCTGCCCCACGAACAGGCACAGCAAGCACTGTAGTCTTTGTAGATGAGTTTAGAGATTCAGTAGTCTCATAGGTATCCAAATTCTGTGCAAAGGTGGCACTAACATTGTACTGTTTGCACTGAAAACCACACAGTTAACTGGGCATGCATTTTAATTTGAGAGCTTTGCAGTGGTCATCTATACACGCCTTGGCATTACATTATAAATTATATGAAGTAAATAATGTTGTTGGACTTAATATTTCAGTTGTTCCTTGGTGAGGGAAAGCAGAAGGCCAATGACTATTACAGCAGAGTACTCCGCGTATCTAGTGTAGCCAGTTTGAGCTTTGAACTTTTGCCAAATCTTGTTGATAAACAAGCCAAAGCATCCTATCCAATTATGTTACTTAAGGTCTAAAAGTTTAACAACAGTCACAAACTTGTCATAATCCTCCTCATGTTGCTCAATTCTGACTGTTTATGTTGTTTCTTTTGCAGTGACTAGTCACTGCAACAATAGCCAAAAAGGTGGTGAAGACCTACTCTTTGTCTCTACATTTCCTGTACAGATTCACTACCTACTGCTCCCAGAAGCTTGTCTCGTGGCTCTTGCAAGAACTGGAGTTTCTTCGTTTCCCAGATAAGGGATTCAGTAATAGATTTGAGATGTTGTGTGAGAGGACTGTATATCTGCTTACTTGGCTGGTAGTAGTCATAGATCTTGACCACCGCTGCCTTCAGATTCTGCACTGGAAGCTCCTGCAGAAGCTCTAATTTGTGGTAGATTGGTATTCCAGAGGGTAACTGTTGGCAGAATCATGGATGACATGATCAGTGACAGATTTGGAGGACATCATCTTATAATCATGGCTGGGAATTCCTGTCACCTTTTGTAAGTAAACGAGGATCTGGTCTCTTTGTTCTTGTTCAACACGATCCACCAGGAGGGCACGCTCGAGCTGTGAAGACATAATTCAGCTGGGTTACCAGCAGCATCTACAATCACTGCAGTGAAAAATAAAAACTTGCTTATTTAGGAGAAAGCTGTTATGCTAATAACTCACATTTTTCAATGACTGTGGGTCTGGGGCAAATCCAGACAGTACTTTGATATCCAGGATCACCATGTTTGTTTCATTTTCTTTTCCTTTATATCTGTAGAAGAAACATAAAAGTGTGACGTTATGTGCAGCACTATACTACTGTCTTCTGATGTTTTAAATGATCTACAACACAGAATAAAATGTCTTTTGTGCTGGCTACAAGAGTAGCTGTTTAAAATGACTTATGGTTGATTGTCACTTACAGGGACTTCAGTGTCAGATTAACTTTGGGTCTCGCAGATTTGCTGCTGCAGTCTGCTTCTGGTGTAATCTCAATGCTGAAACTGGTGTCATCAGGAACAACTGGGATGTTGTAGTGAAGGGCCAACTAGGAAATCGGTACACATGGATCCTCTTAATAATCATGAAAACTATAATGAGGATTGTTTCATATGCATGGAGGGTTATATTTAGAGGACACTGACTATATTGACATGGGCGGAGCTAGGGGGGTGCTTGGGAGGGCTGTGACACAACACAAAAGTATTATCAGGTTTATTTTTTCATACGTTTTCTCCATTTTGTTGATTGTTTTCCTGTGAAATACTGACTCATTTTAAAATTTGAGGCCTCCTTTGTTAAGTAAATGAATTAAACAACCTGAAAATGGAGCTGTTCTCCAGTTGGACTGATTACAGCTCTGCACACACAGCCTGTGAGGGAGGTTGCCTGTGGGCGTCGCTTCATTATAAGGGGTCACGAGTGAAAAAGTTTGAGAACCACTGGATTAGATTATACTTTATTGTCAGACAAACTGAAATATGTCTAGACCAAAATTTTTATTCTTCTATTAGAGCCCTTTTGATATGTTTATTCATGATAACATACTGACTCCATAATAGGACATCACAGGTATCACAATAAACCAATCATAACAGAGCTGAGCTGGTCCACTGACCTGCGCTGCGACACATGCAGTCCCCTTCACTTCCAAGTGATACTTTCCTGCCACATCCTGCAGCTGGCTCTCCTGGTAGAGAAGTTTGTTGGTCGGATCCACTTCAAAT
>OMLF01010616.1:0-19737 GCA_900302615.1 Holocentrus rufus
CGTGCCGGAGGAAGTTTACTTCTTGGCAGTCAGCGCTGCGAGGGCGGCATCCACCTCCTCCTCTGGCTGCAGTGGATGCCACTGGGCGATGGGGCGGCGCGGGTTGGCCAGCATGTCAGACCAGTGCTTCAGCCCGGCCCCCGTGGACTTGCTCCCCACCCAGATCTTCCCGATGGCGTCGTTCTTGCCGATCTTGTCGTAATCCAGCACTGTGATCACAGCTTGGATTTTCTAGGAGGTCGAGGGAAAGCGTTTCAGCGAGGCTCACAGTGCCATGAAGATAAATTGGCTTTCTCGCAGATTTCTTTTGAATAAGACTGCATCTTTAATTAAATAAATGAATGCTCTTTCTCTCCATGCAAAATAGGCTGTTTATTTTAGATTAAAGCACCAACAGGTTTTTAAACCCCGAAGGCAAACTGACGAAACATGTTGGTGACATAACCTAAAAAAACAACAACCTACTTTGCATGGAGAGAAGCGCGCAGCCTTCATTTATTTAATTACCATAACTGTGGACAGATGATTTGCACCTTATTCTGGGGGTGCGCTTTAACCGATTACTGAATTATTTAGTCTTTACCTGCATTTGCTCGAGAGGAATCTCAAAGCTGAAGGACTCGTTGTAGTAAGGATTCAAAGTGTTCTTCTTCACTGTAGTCTTCTTCTTCTTCAGCCTCTTGCCATTCTGCAGCAGGTTGATTTTCACATAGGGATCTAAAGAAAAAGAAAGAAAGAAAAGAAAAAGAAATAAAATTCAGCTTGCTATTCACATGATAAAATATGGCTCATTATTTGCGCAAGGCTGTAATGCTGTAATAGACCAAGAGATGGGGCCAGTGCTGAAGCCGGAGAGAGCGGAGCTGCATGGTGAGTACTGCAGCGTCAGCACGTGAGCAGAGCAGGGCAGACTAAATGGCTGTGCTCAAAGGCACGCTCCCTCATATACTGCAGCGCACCGCAGAGATGCACAAGCCTCTTTATCAATCCAAAATATTACCACATATATCATGCATTATGTCATGCACATAAAGGGTAAAAAAAGCTTGACAGTTTTCTTATTAAAGCCAGTATTCGGTGCCCCGTGAATCGATGTATGAGAACACTGCTGGAGAGGCTAAATGTGATGTCCGTGTTTACACTGTACCTGACAGTCCACCAACGTCCATTTTCTTCAGGTTCTTGGCTTCCAGAATACAGATTGTGAGTTTGCCAGCAGTGGGCACATAGCGCAGAGAGATGCAAATGTCACCCAGCTTCTCCGGCTGTGTGAGGGGGGAGGGGGGGAGAAAGTTAAAAGAGGTCTGAAGCACAACGCAATACACACAAATGCACAAGCTATATCTTGGTACATGAAGCTATAATAAAATAATTTACCAAATAATGGTAGTGGGAATGGAATTGTAATAGAAACAAAGTACATCTATTTTTTCACAATTATAAAAAAAAAAAAAAAGATGTAAGACCAGGAGCTAAATAAGCTGTACAGTATTTCAGTATTTCTTATTTATTTGGCTGGTTCTTCTGTAAAAGGACAAGTTTGTGTCATGGATTTTATTGCTGCTGTAATGCAGTCCTGTAACATGGTGCTGTCAGCAGCATGGCATCATATGACAGACTACAGTACATGGCTGAGGAAAAGCCTTGCATTTGGTTAGATGACACAAAACATGTCCTTGTGTGGTTATTTTGTCATTGCACTATGTCATCAGCTTAGTAAGCTGTTGAAGTTGCTGTGCATGGAAAAAGAGGATTTTAAACAAACACACAGTTAAGTAGTAGTGTTGTCAGTTTGTTCCCTAATGAAACATATTTCAGTATTAAACACAAAAAGATGGTCTTCATTTTGTTATAGATAATGTAACTAAAATTTACAAAGGTAATTAGAGTGCTTCAAAAACAGTAGTAGGATATATTATGCAACTGGATGTATAGAACACATATCATCAGTCTGTTTCAGAGGAATAACCTCTACAACATGTAAAAAAAAAAAAGGGACAATACACTATAATTTACTTGATGACTCTCACCTCTTCTTGATCCGCACTGTCCAGGTCTCGCCACTCCTCAATTGGCTTTGCCAGATCAAGGGTGTTCATGGGTAATTTAATCTCTCCGATGACATCATGCTTAGAGAAGCGATCAAAGTCATAGACTGACATCACCAGAGTCTTCCCACCCATTTCTTGGAATGGAATCTGGAAAACAGCAGCCATTCTCATTAACAACATTTAGTATTTTTTCATGTTCTAGGTTAGATTCTATTAATACTGTTTAAATTTTACACACTATACACTTAGTCCACACCTCGAACATTGTTTTTAATAGCCTGTAAAAGTAAAATTAGCCATGGGTTTTACAGATCAAAGCTACACAGCAATATTGGTTGTGGCTTTGGTCTGGAGCTCAGAGGCATAAGTCTAGTACCTGCCGTGATAACCTGCTGTTTCAGCAGAACTGCACTGTCTTTGACAAGGTAAAGCTGTTTGAGTCCTCTGTCGCAGAGCTGTATCAGCAGGCAAGGTTCAACAGCAGACAAGGTGGCCTTCTCCTTTAACTAGATTCCCTATCACATTCTCCTTGGCAAACACATTGAAATGTGTCTGCTGCGTCATGTCACTGATGGCCACAAGTGTTATTATTGATATAAAAAAAAAATTGAATGACTGTAAAGATGCAAGCACAATTTTGTTACACAGTTGTATTACAGCTGAAGAAAAATAGAAATTGAGAGCTTAATTCTTAAAAAATTGTGTTCATAGAAAGGAAATAACAGGTTGAAACGGGGTGTGTAGCATGATGACTATGTTAGCCAAATGTTCAATTGCAGCGGATGATTACACCATATTTGAGGAAGTGGTAATAAAAGGCAAAGGAGCTATGATGAAACACAATGGTAGACATGTAAATTCAAAAGCCCTATAAGGATGCACGACAAAAAACATAACTCAAACCCATAATTCCAAACCTCTAGTAATGGCTACTTTCAAAACCATAATTTTGAAATTAGCCCCCGGTACAGTAGCTCATCCTGCTAGATAGCAGTCAAGCAGTTACTCCCCCAGACGCATCAAAATTTTATTGCATATTTTTAGCTGAAGAGCAAAAATGCTTTGGCGATGACCTGTTAAAATATTTGGCATCATAATCTTGGAGTACTTTATCGTTATGTAGCCTGCAGCACTTAAAAACACGACGGTTAACTTTTGAGCTCACAATGTTTTTAATGCATGAATACCTGAGCACAATGCAAACACACCACGATCATGTCGCTGAGCTCACACACTATGCATAAGAGAAACTGAATAATAGACTGCAAATGGTGGAGATGGATGGTAATGGGAAATCTACCAAGCACTTCCTATTATGGTGAGAGAGAGAGAGACAGAGAGAGAGAGAGAGAGAGAGAGAGACTGTGCAGCTCGTTGTACAACAGGAACCGTCTATCCATCTAACAGCTTGATGTACATCTTCTTTTAATGAGTCCGGGGTGACTGAGGTGTTCCGCCTTACCTTGAAGATAAAAGTCTCATTGAAGACAGGATTGAGAGTTTTCTTGTGAACCTTCGTGTCGAACTTCTTCTTCTTGTCAGGGAGGACAAAGACCTTGACGTAGGGGTCAGAGGTGCCACCGCTGTCCATGGAGAGGAGGTCTGCTGCTTGCAGGATACCCACAGTCAGCTAGGGAGGAGCGGGAGGAGGAAGTTAAAAACTCAGACAGTTCTTCCCTCAGATTGTCTTTTCACTATCTCACACAACACGAAATGAGAAGCCACCATTTCTCAGGGCCGCAATCGATTGAACTTTTAGGTTATATAACACCCCAGCATTACAAGAAGAAAAGTGTCTGAAATACTTCAGTACACCCGATTCTAAAGGTCACTGTGAATAAAATAGTGCTCAACAATTGAAAAGCAGGCCATTATGTGATGACCATTATGTGCATCAAAGTATTGAACATCTTCAACACTGAAGCTGAAAGAAAAAAGAAGCTGTAACAGAATGATGATGTCCATGCTATTCGGGTCAAATAAAGTAATACAACAATTTTGTTCAAATTTGTTTTGGTCAAGAGCAATTCAGGCCACAATCCATTTAAAAAATGATAGGATTGAATGTTGGCTGCAGTACAGAGCAGGCTTGCCTTATTTTCCTGGAAGTCGTAATCAATAGAGTACTGAAGCTTGCCAAGTTTTTCCTTCTCTTTTACTTCTTCCTCCTTCTCATCTCCAGTCAGCCCCGTCTCGGCGTCGTCTTCGTCATCGTCGTCATCCTGTTGTTTCTGCAATGACAGAAGGGGGTCGGGCAGGAGAAAGAGGAGTGAGCGGACGTCTTTGAGGCGCGGCTGTGCTTCACACCAAGCCTCGGTCATCAGCAGTCGGGTTAGTCACAGCACCTACCTGCCACTTACCCCCGCTTACCCCGGTGTTACTAGTGCAATCTGTTCATCGATGACCACTGTTGCAACCTGACTTGATTTCACTATTTCTTGGGTGACACCATTTGCTGTTTCCCATGAGCATTATGTTAAATTCTGCTATTGCACCAGACCCAGGGAGATTCCCCTGGACTGCAGTCTGTTCTAGAAATGTCATTTCAATAAAATCCCTAATGTTTTTTTATGTACTGACAGGAGAAATAGAGAGAGAGAGAGAGAGAGAGAGAGAGAGAGAGAAAGAGAAAGAGAAAGAGAGAGAAAACAGAATGAACAGTTAACACAGATAGAGTATTTTCAACACAAGTTAAGCCCAGAAGCAGTGCTCTGCATTCACTAGAGCTCTCCTGCTTACAGGACTGAGGGGACAGAGCTGTACATGGTGATACGATCAAACCACTGACAGTGATTCCTGATTCACTTTTCTTGAATCACTTTTAAACTTCCTTACACCCCAGGCCAATATCGTCTGATAACACATGCTGAGCTAACTGATAATGTAAGCTTTTTGACAAATAAGTTTACTTAAGGTTAGACAATGTTACCGTTTGCTCTTCATCTCCTACTGGCAAGAATTATAATCCCAATTTTCATTAATCTGTTTACACTGCCATTGTTGATAGGCTGTTGCTACTGTTCTTGCACTCTGGCCTGATGATTGTTACTAACTGAACTAGTGGAAGATTCAACATTTCTCCATGTCATTAGACAAATAAACATTTCCTAAAATGTATACAAATATCAATCTTAAGGATAGTATTTTAATGTGGATTATTATGACTCTTAATCTTATGCTAGAGCTACTATATATTCAACCATTTACTGAAACTATGTCCTTGTTAGGACTTGATGAAAAAGATTAATCAAGTCCCCTATTATAATCAGTCTTGCCATGCCTGTACATCACACCCAGTATCTTTAATCTCTTTAGAGACAGTCATGACTAATCGAGTGAGAGCAATTTGCTCAAATACGCATAACAAAGTAAACTTTCAATCAGTTATGATGCTGGATAATATCTCAGTATGGCCTACTTTCCTATGGCTGTCTTCTTGAAATTACACTGATGTCTTCGTAAGACTGGAGGAGCCAGCTACTCACTGTTGAGCTGGAAGAGGAATAGGGCACACACACATACACACACACACACACACACACACACACACACACACAAATAATACACACAATCGCACATACTCAGACACATGCTCCTCATACATACGCACACACACACACACATACACACACACGCACACGATTGCTTACATGCAGGCTCTCATGCATGCTTGTAAACTCACTCTCTCACACTAACATTCTCACAAATTCATACCCACCATTTTCTTATATGTGGCATTCTCTATCTTTGTTGTGGTTAATGCTTTTCATTCAAGCATGCCAGGCCACACAATGCAGAATTCAAGAAAACGCTTCTATCTGATAGCAAAATGTGGATGAATTATCTTAAAATTTTGCAGAATAGATACACTTATGCTTTGATGTTTGATCTAAAATCTTGGTGACAAAATTGGCTTTTTGTCAGGCCTATAAAGACTGAGTCATGAAATGTGAGCTATAAGTGAAATGTACACATCCATGGGAGATCATGCTACATTGGAAATTTCCGTTTTTTCAAACTTCCAGTGGGATTCAAAGAAAAAGACATGGTAGGTCTGAATGTATGCCCTTTGGTCAACCACATGGGTTGATTTGTGAGCTCGGTAATGAGCTGTTGCTGGATAAAATCCATGTTAATAGCCAACTGGTTAGGTTTGGATTTTCTGAAATCAGGCCTATGGAGATCAGCTGCAGCTGACTGCACCTTTGGGCAAACATTCTGGCCCACCATTTCTCTTCAGTGATGCCCAAGTGCTTTCGGGAGAAAGGGAGTCATTGAATATCACCTAATGTATCAGCAGCATGGGTCATCCAGGAAAGTTACTCTCAAGTCAAGTTGTGGCCATTCAATGGTACCTACTGCAAGGGCATACGTTGGTCTTTGTCAAGAGATACAAACAGCTTTATCTGTCATGGAGCTCTGAGCGTGTTTGCACAAGTGGAGTTTAGTTTTAGGTGTGTGAATTTCAGACCAAAGTGAGAGTAAATCTAATACTTACATACTTAGTCACTTAAAATTTCATGTTTTAATTGTGTTACGCAATTGCTATAAAGGCCTATTACGGTGGAAACACGCTCGAAGCTCTCAATTAGGTAAAGTTTCACCTATTATTTGACAAATATCCAACCTCGCCCCTTGCACATGCATGTTAGTGATCTCTAGTGAGTTGCTGAGTGCACTCGTCATTCAAAGGCTCAACCATAGGATGAATTTCATGTTCATTTCAAACCACAGACATTTGCATTTTTTTTTTTTTTTTTTAACAGATCTTTGCTCTGTTGTTTGGCCAAAATTGCAACCTCTGGATACTCAAGACATGGCAGTTGGTGCGGCATATCAGTTCAGTGGATTTGCGAAGCAGCTTAATCGCTCCCATAGATCCTCAAGCACCCGCAGCACCTAAGCTTGCAAGACTAAGGAAGCCATAGCACTCATTGTCATCATTGCAATCCATCCCTCCAAGCCCAGCCCGCCCCACCTCTCCCCCCTGCCCTGGTCTGTGCTTACACAGAGCGGCCAGAGAGGGGTGCCGCGTGCTATCAGACCTACCGTAGGCAGAGAAGTCCACCACAGTCAAGATACACGGAGCACACATATGACACAAAGCAGGAAGGAGGAGAGCAGAGAGAAAGGAAGAGATTGAACTCACAGCAGACACCAAAGAAGGGTAATCACAGCAAATGCAGTCAGCTACACTGTAGGGGCGCGAGGAAAATGACACGTGGAAAATCCTCCTCATTAGCACAATCATATCAATCTCCAAGCACGAAGGGCGTTGTATTTTAATGACCTCCGCTTTTGGATTTATTTTTATGGGAGGATAATTTGTACTTCAAATCAAATCATCAAACATGTATGTAAAACGTAAAGCCCGTTGTCATTAAACTGAGAGGAATTATGGAAATTATTCATTTTCATAATTACCTTTAATGACTGGGTAAACAATAGCTGGGCTGAATAAATGTCATGTCATTTTCCACTCAAATCCCAAAGCACGACAGAGAGAGAGAGCAACACTAACATTCATGACAAGTAACATTAAATAACAAAACAAGTAAATAAAAATTCCAAAAATAAATGAATAAAAAAACACAGTGGGCAAGGGGTGTCTTTAACAGCCCTTGAGAATTCACTGACAGGGTTAAATAGCCAGCAAAATACAAAATAGCTTGAGATAAAGATCTGTAATTTAAGAAATTTCAAACAACAAGCTTTCCTTTGATCATGTTCAGTGCTGTGTTGCATTTCATATTCTTAAATAAAATAAGTAGCTTGAGGACATCCAATTTATTATAATGAATTAAAATAGTTTCATTCAGTATCATTCTATCTAGTTTTGGTACACCAGTAGAAAGCTATAGGCATTAATGCTGTTACATAATAAAGTGTAATTCCACAGGTTAATCTTGGCATGGTAAAACACATTTCTTTAACTAAATGATGTGTTAAATTCAAGAGTGAATCACGTCCGGCTCCCCACGTGATGGAACATACCTCTCCCCCTTTCAGGTTCTTCATTCCCATGTCACCCTTCCCCTTCTTGCCCTTCTTGTTCTTCTTCTTCTTGCAGCAGCATTTCTTGATGATGCAGAAGCAGCATGTCAGAATGAGTAAAGCAGCGACCACGGCAATGGCAATGATGGCCCAGGACGGCACTGAGGAAAACATACAGACGTACAGATAAACATACATACACAAAAAAGCACCAACGTGACAAATGGTTTGACATTTGACCAACCAATCATTTACCCAAATCAATGTGTTGTCCTGGGCCAAACATATTTAGTAAGAGGTGCTAGGTTAGCAATTAGATTGGATGGAAATTAGATTTCTCTCGCCATTACGAAGGGCAGCCCGTGATCAATACTGAATAAAGACATTATGAGGCTGCCGATGCCTGCAGGGAAAGAGAAAATCTAATTCCAAAATCATTGTTTAGAGTCCCATCAATAAAAGTTGGTTGATCCGGACAAGTTTGCGTTGTGCCTGGTACTCACGTGGGATCTTGTCAATCTCATTCAGGAACTTGTTTTTGATCTCATCGAAGGCATCATTCTTGCTGACTGGTTCAGTGGAGTTGTCAGTCGAGATTAATGCAACAACGGCCGGAGTCACAGTCAAGGCACTGGCTCCTGTTGGCTCTGGAGCGACCATGGCCTCTGGTTTCTTCTTGAACAAGTTCCACGTCCCTGACATTTAGGCTGCACACACAGTCCCTGGAAACAGCACGGTATGGTTATCAAGACTGGCTATGTCCCAGATAATGTTCTCATCCACCTTTGAAGATCAATCCATCAAGAACATTTCCATTCGCACATTATGTATTCCCCTTGTGTGGCAGTCACAAGTAGCAGAGATAGACAAACTCAATACAAGACTGACTCATTCAGTATTAGCCAACTGTCATTATATTGGAGAGAATTTGGGGGTAAAAATCATTATGCAGAGGATAAAAGTCTGTCATTTTGTACAAACACCCTAGAACAATTCATAATTACTGCCCTGGAATAATTCAAACAGGGAATGATTTACTACAATTTGAAACTGTTCAAAATGGCTGCCTAAGTAACAATTAATTGTTATAACATTCACCCAGACAATGAAAGAATGATTAAGCACAACTGAACATCCTTAAAGTTTTAGAAATATACATTTTGCATAATAGGAAAGCTGAAACAATTGATGGGTAAACGTGATATCACACAAGAAAATTGCCTCCTAAAATTAAATTCATAAGTGGACTACTGAGATGTATACCAGCCCATTCGAAGTTACTGAAACAATAAAAAAACAAAAAAAAACAAAAGAGGGACCAAATCCTAAGGTATTTAAAAGCAAGTCATCTGTCTTGGTTTGTTAAACTTAATTACCTAAATGGATGGATAAGATTTAATGAAGTACATTTTAATAGAGCTACTCCAGCATTGGCACCCAAACTGAACAGAAGACACCAGCATCTAAGGTGAACATAACCTGCGCTTTCTAAATGATAATAAAGGAACTTGGGAATCCTGGCATAACATACAGGTCAAGGGCTGTTACCTTTCATACTGTAATAGAAGCAGATTATAATGAATGTTTGTATGGACAAGAATCCCTAAACAGCTTGTGATTGGAGCATGGCACACCGGCTGAAGCCTGAGACACTGCCGAGTCAATGACTTTGTTTTAACTGTTTTTTTATGCTTCCCACAAAGGTAAGGATCTACATCTGGTGGTGTCGTAAAAGCTTAGGGCCACTGGTTTGTCTTGAATGCAAAGGAAATACATAGAAAATATGGTGTAAGTAATGGCCGCAGTGAGAGACTGAGGGTTTGAACTCCCTGGTAACAAATCTAATGTAAGTTCAGTTTTTAAGGTTTCAGCTGGACAAAATGTAGTCTGGACTTTTTCCATTCAAAGCTGGCTCTTTGATTATGCCGTGTTGAGTGATCGATTCCCATCACTTAAAATTTAAATTGATCTCTTGACCCTGCAAATATAGCCTCAGGATCTGGAACTTCTGAAGTCTTTACAGTTTCACAGTTACGTTTAAAAAACAATAACAGTCAAATGGTAGAAATCTCAGATCCAGACCACCAAGAAAATCTAATCAACTGTCCACTGGCCAAAAATGTATCTGTCCACTAAATCTAATGGAAATCCATTCATAAGGTTTTGAGATATCATGCTGACAGACAGATAATCTAACAGCAGTGGAAACAGAACATCCTTTATGGAGGTAATTATTTCAATATATAGACTGTATAGATAGACCATATGTCAAAAGCACATATAAATCATTTAAACATATAATAAGGTTGTAATTTTGTGATAGCAAAAGAGCGTCGGCTAATGCTCAAGCATGACAATAAGGTTCTCCTCCATCCATGAAGGTTGCAGTACTATAGCATAGATGTATGATATGTATGATGTATGATAATTTTAGATAAGATAATATCAAAGCTTTTGGGCATAGCAATTCATAAAAGAGAGCATTATGAAAAGTCTTTCTGGGTAGGTTGGGTTCTATTGGATCAGGTCATCTCTTGATGCATAAGTCACTGTGGATATAACGTTATATTAAAGAGATTTTACTTTCTTGTTCCACTCTTAATGCTGACTGACAATGCACAAAAAAGTCAAAAATGCAGAACGACTTTGGGAACTCTTGAGGCAAAGTTCTTTTGTTATGAGTTTCGTGATGAGCTCAGGGTTGAATCCTCTGCCTCCTAACATTTAACCCAATCCCACTGAGCCAGTGCTCAAGAACGTATTGGCAAAATGATTGATTCAGACAATCTACATCAGACTGAGCCTGTCTTTTGCACTGACTGTTACACAATTCATTTGCGCGCTAGTTCTGGTGAATTTAAGATCAGTTACTCACAAATTATATGGGAAACAATCATCTATCACCATGTGCCACAGGTTCTGTTGTGTCTGGAAACGGTCCTGTACTCAAGCTAGCAGTGCCTGACCAGGATATGAGTGTGGAGGCAGAGTAAAACAAAATGAAAGAGCACTGCCGTTCTCTAGTGGTGCTTCCACAGGCCAAACAATTGTTCAATCAGAGCTCTTATCAGTTCCAGAAATCACACTGTGACAACTGCAGCTGAGAGCAGCCTGGCGACAGAGTGATGAGTGATTGGGTGAGAGCTTGATTCAGAAAGCAGAGAAAGATGACAAACATAACAAGAGGAGACTTCTCATGTTGATTTTATTAAAGCCATGGTGATACGGGCAAACAAAAAGAATTTCTCATTTCTCAAGTGCCAATTTTCCATGTTGGTACCAGAGATCATATCTCTATTTATTGCCACGTATAAATTATTCAAATTGAGCCTGACAGCAGGAAGGATAAGCTTATATTATTCAGGGGCAAGGGCCAGTTATGCTCCTCAAATGGGATGCTTCTCAAATAACTTGTTGCTACATATTGCATGTTGCTGATATTGCAAATGACCAGTGTCTTATGATAATATACTCAAACGGTCATGGCATTTAATATGTTGTCTGTGCCGAGTCATTGACAAAATAACATTGGATCACTTTCTTTTACCATCTCACATTTAGAGTGTGTTGCTCACAAAAAGTAAACTGGTTGAAACAGGCTGGTAGCATCACTTTCTCTACTCTGTAGCTTTTTTCATTGATCGGACGTTACTGCAGATATTGTGACCATCTTCATCAAAGGATGCAAAGCACACACCCCATCCCAGTTTTTGATGGATTTCCCCCCCTTGTCTGTCCCTCACATCAGGCTATGCCGGGCAAAATTTAATTAACATTCATGGATATGTGGTTGAGCATTATTATCTCTTCCACTCCGAGGCGACAGTGAGGAGGGACTGCGAGGACAGGGAGTTACACCCCTGTTTTATGACAGCCATTAGTCCTGCTTCATAGCCCGTTCTTACCACTCACACTTGGCAAATATACTGTTTTTCCCCCCTGAAGAAAGCTGCCTTAACACCTCAGAAATTGCCTCCTAAAACTCAGAAGGACCTGCGTATAAATTCCTGATGTGCTCTTAGTCCATTGATAGATAGATAGATATAGATAGATAGATAGATAGATAATGGCATAGTGGTCATAGCGCTTGCTGCTTGCTATATACTGGCTATATACTGAGAACTTTGGGAGTAATCAGTTTCAGTGCTTGAGCCCCATCTCCCAATGTGGATCTCATTTCATTAGTGTTTGAGCCATCAGTATAAGTTAAAACAAAATGGCTCAGCTCCATGGCCTGCAGCAGCCTGGCTATGGGCATGATCTGGCCCTTATCACTAAACACACTGCTCCGAGTTGGATGGGGATCAAGGACTTTTATCTTTGGTGCACAAACAAACTGGGTATAGCACCCCCATGCATTACCACTGCAGCTGCGCCGAAATCAACTGTGGTAAATAAAGGTTAAATGTGTCGCTTAAACTCCACCAGCTAAGGCCTATGAAGATTAAGGCTGATGGCTTCAGGAGGAATTGTGCTCTCATTAGATTATTAAACATAGGTACTGGAGGAAGTCATCACAGTAGAATCCAGAGGCAAACTAACAGGAACTGGGCGATGGTTTATTTTTTGTTGGGTTTATTTCAAGAAAGGTTTACAGCTTAATTTACTACAAATATATCCGACATTTCAAAAGCTACTTTTGCTTTTGTGATGGGAATGACATTTACATGTTTGCTTCTCTTTACCTACATCTCCTTTGCTATAAATTTAATAACGGGAATCAATAAGGGACAATGGCTTTCACTTGGATTCAGCTCATTAATGTACTTCATGTAAACAGTATCTGTCCCTCATTTTTGTCTATTCAGCATCTATCAGTTGTTTTGATTCAATTCCGTTTGACTTACAGCATTTTTGAGAGGTTGGAAGGCATTTTTGATCATACGTGTGCATGAAATACAAAACAATATCTATTAGCAATGAATAAGAGTAGTAAGGGAACTTTTAAAAATATTCACGCTTAAACAAGCGTGCTGATTGATTATCACATCAAATGATGCCTTCATTCCGATTACCTACTCTTGAGAAAAATGCAGGTCATTTAGAAATGTCCACATATGCCTACAGGCGAAGCACTCTTGCTTAATTACCCTGCTCCTGTCCAACAGAGAAAGAGTCCATTCTATTTGACTAGTCTCTCTCAGACTTAACATGCACATAGAAAATGCCATAGCATATATCAGAGGTCCTATATGTTATGACCCACTGAGCATGTTAGTGAGATGGGATACTCCAGTAAGTCAACTGCATGTGCAGGCGTTATCGCATTTACTAAGGGCTTATTGGTATCCAAGTCAATTCAAAAAGAAAACAACCTTAGGAGAGCGAGCTTAAGTCATGCGGCTGTTTCATTACACAACAACAAGTACCATGAACAGGAATTAATTAACAAACTACAGCCAGACGGTCGAGGCCTTTGTTTTCCCCTGGCCCTGACAGCTTGCCTCAATACCATTTCACACAGCTGCCTGCCAGTTGCCAATCTATATTTGCGTGTCTGTGTGTGTGTGTGTGTGTGTACATGATGGTGTGAATGTTTAAATATAAATGTACATTCTGATTCACAGAAAAACAGTGAAAACCCTTGAAAGACCTTACTACTCACCAGAATACGACTCACGTTCAAAATGGCCATTTTGTATGAACAGAAAATTGGTCATGGGAGCATGTGGCTGCAGCTTGGGGCAATTGTCAGGAGCACTGAGGCGGCAAATTAATTATTGAATATTACGCGTTGTGAAAAGGTTGTTGTATTCAAAGTCACTGCATGGTAAACTATGGCAGCGGCTGCCTGGTTGTCACAGGGTCTCTGACAGCCAAACATTAACCAGGGTCCTGAGAGATATAAGACAATATAAATAATGTGACCCCAATGTAAGCGTTCAACCCCCGCTGAGGCCCCTTGCCATCTGTGACATTAAGGGTTATGTGTGAGTGGGTGGTGTGCTTGGCCTCCAGCTGAACGAGCTTGCGTCCTGCACAGCTTCATTTCCTCTAAATCTCACTAATGTGATTGCTACAGTAAACTGTGTTGGATTATTTTAAAAAAGTGCCCGGTTCAAGAAGAAGTTAGTTTCTAGCAAGGATTTACTTACGAGGGAAAATATTAATTTGATCATTTGAGATTTGGGCCACTGCAACCTTTATGTAAAATGGTATGCTTTGATGGCAGGCTGAATTATCCATTTTGTGCAAAGTTGTGTGCGCTTGCTTTGATTTTTGCATTTGTGCGCCCAAGCTGAACGACTTCTTTCATCCAAACTGCGTTGAGCTATTTTAGGCACGAGTCAAGCCACATAAGCGATCGAGGAATTTAATTAAAGAGTAATTTTTCAAAGACGTGACAGTGCACTTGCTTTTATGATAAATGTGCTTTAAAGGATTGTTCACAGAAATGGAAACAGAACATTGGCTCGACTAGCACTGACTCACAGCTGACCACTGACCTTTCTTGAGTGCATTTTAGCCGAGAATGTATATGTGAACATTAAAGTGACATTGTTCTTTTTATTAGACACCAACCGAAAACAGTGCATTACACAGCCTTGATCATTAATATTGGTGCTTGACTCATGCTGAGTGATTGAGATTACAGTATGAGTAGGTTTGCTTCCTTCCTCCTTTTAAAGTAAGTCTTATATAGCATGGGATTATTTGTAATGATGTGTTATTAAATTAAAATGGGTAACTTGAGTCTCCGTGTGTCTGTACTCTGTACCGACAGCTGAGCTGAGATGGCGGTGTTGTTTCAATTAGAGATAATGTGCAGCTTTGTTCCTGAACCCGTGCTACTCTATGGTAATTCACTCCTGCTGAAATGGACTTGGGGCTCCCACAGTCATAATGGTCTCATTTTGGCCAAGTTTTAATAGGATTACGGTGGGGATACTGTGAAGGCTGCATTGCTCGTTATTTACCACCGAAGGATGAGATACTGTGTGGAACTTGACCTGAGCTGAATCTAAGAGTGGATTTATACGTAAGAGCTGTAACATGTATTACGATGATAGCAACAACTGTCATTGCCCCTATAATATATTAATGAGGCACATAAACTCTTTGGAAAACGCTTCAAATTCCTGACCTTAAGCTGAATTATTTTCAAAGGTCCATTTATTGAGTTTGCTGAGTGATTTGGAAAAAAAATATGAGGTTTGCATCGACTCTATACAATTGAACCTTTCACATTTTAACAATAGTTGATTTACTCGAGTCTTTCTTTACTCTGTTTTTGTTTTCAAAGAAGTTAAAGTCATAAAGATGCACTGTGAAGCCCTGCACCTCTCCTTTATCACTTGTCTGCAGGAAGTCTTTGTAAAACCCAGCAGCTCAATTGATTTCAACTGGCTTGGACAATAAGACGAGTGCTAAGTGTATGATAGAGACAGATTTCTGCAAGGTAGCCTACTGTAGTTGCAAAACAGTCCCGGTTTTGTCATTTCATGGTAGAGAGCCAAGAGACTGGCAAAAGCTCCAGCAAATCCATTTAAACACAGCACAGAGCAATACCGGGAAGCAAACAGTGTGACAGAGCCAGATTTTGAAACTACTCCTGACCAACAGCCTTCCAGTCTTTTGCCACACAATAAATGTGGAAGTATGCCAAGGATTTCACTCAGGGTGCTGTAATTTACCTTACAGTAATTAAAGATTCAAACTCAACTAATAAGGAACTGTGTTTCTGCATTGAGCAAAATGCCTTCAACCCACTCCTTTTTTATCTATTCAAAAGCAAGATAAGTCATCTTACTTTCGTCAAGCTGGGAGCTGAACTCCAATTCAAATGAGAAGTAGCTGACAATAGCAGAGCGTTGATAAAGCCAACGATTTTAAATGCTTATTTAACAAATGTTCATTTTACATTTTTGTTTTCAAAAACACAATCACCAGACCGTTTCTGCTTATTCAAACTGGTAAAATAGGTCAACTTGCTTATCATTTCTTACTCCAGCACCTCGTTGAACAGCTTCTTCCTGTACCATGATCTCCAGGCTGATACACAACAGGGCGGATGACATTTTCGCATTCACTCTGCAACTGATTTGCAACACTGTCATCAGAACTGATTAAGCAGCCCTCCAGGACAAGACATTTACAGAGGAGTCAAACCCTTGACGCAGCCTCAGAAATACCAAATGCTCTGAATGCGAATGGGCGCAAATGACAAGTATCCGCAAGAGAATTCTGCGACCAGTAAACACATCATTCAAAAGGTCTACACGGCGATAATTCCCTCATGTCGCTAAAATGCAAGAGCATCGGAAAATCCTGCAAGCAAGTGCAAGTACGACTTCAGAGCGGAGGGCACAGCCCAAGATAAGGATGTCAAAGGGGCCTCGCAGATCATCTCAGTGAAGAGAATTAGAGAAAAGCCTCTCCTTCATACATCCCATTGTGTGCTGACCCATGGGGCTGTCCCAAGAGGCTCATTTACAAACCTGCTTGTGTAGATAAAACAATGGTTATTTTCACCTGCAGCTGAATGTGACTCAGCTATTATCTGGAGGGATCCTTGAAAAGGAGGTGGGAGGCGCTACTGTTTGAATGCTGAGTGAGGAGCTGCAGGGATCATTTACAGCCAGTTGCTATACATCCTCCCTCTCCCCCTCAGCACGGCCCCTTTCCCTGTCCCCTGATAGGTCGATTAATCATTCTGTCACAGAGATACTGACCCAATCTGCATGTAAGGCTGTGTAGAAAAAAAATGTGAAAGAAGAGAGGGCTTCTGTAGCAATGCAGATAGGTCACAGCTATTCAGATGCACCCTCTTGTTTGGAAATGCATAACTGGCCGCAATATTGGGCTGCAAAGAGACTGAGATTAATAAAGAATACAAAAAGCTGCTCTGCTCTCAAGCTGGAAAATCATCTGGTTTGGTTGCCTCTGATCTAACTGGATACGTGTAACTTTCTGAAAATCAAATCTTGGCGCACAAACCCCCCTCCAAATTAAAAGATTTTCATGTAACAATGTAACCGTGACACATAACATCCGCGGTATGATGAAACAAACTGAAAATCCCTTCCCAGATACTCAACAGCAGTCTTCGCCTACTGCATATTTTGTTCTTTCTGACCATCCCAGATGCTCTCCTCCGAGATGAGGCCGAGAGGGGCTGGGAGGTGGGGGTGGGGGAGCAGCTACAAGTCTAACAACAAAACCTGGCATGTTTTTTTTCTCCCTGCTCCAAAGATTAAAGAGTGGTGAAAATGCCCCGTCAGCACAGCAGGACGCTGTGACTGGTGACAGCATCTGACCGTTTAACACTGGCATTCTCTGCCACCGTCTGCCAACAACACACCAACACATGGGCTGGGGCCAGGACTGGGCAGGCTCCGCTCTCTCACCTGGAGTGAGAAGCTGACGGCAGCTGAGCAATCACAACGTCGGTGTGGTGTTGTTGTTGTTGCGTTAACGGGTCAGGGGGGAAATTCACTGACTCATTCGCAGAGTTCAATAGAGCTGGTTCTGTAATGATGAAAATAATTTTACCCATGGGATAAAATTAGAGTACCTAAGCATTGAAGATAAAAAAAAATGCCCAACTATGAGACAGAGCGAGCAGTGGCTCATCAGGAAGTAGAAAACATGGGTGATGTGTGTACAAGGGGCACACCCACTCAAGCAACGCACTGTAGGATCTGCTAGGACAGGATGCAAGCTGCACAGCGCGAATGAGCCTCTTATCTCTCGCTTTTTCTTTGAGCAGTTCCAGCGCTCGGTCACCAGCTGCCGTTTTGGGGAGGGAGCTGACGGAAAAAATAAGATTGGTGAACTTCAAAGCATCCTCTCATTTCTCTGGTTCTGTGTGAGAGACTGGGAAAGTATTTCTCAGTGTGAAAGCCAGTGGGAGCGGCAGCCCGAGGTATGGACTTAATGAGCCTGCCCGAATGTTTTAAAGCCTGACGGAAAAAAAACAGACACCGTCGGAGCATTCTCGGTATCAAATAGTATGCTACACACACAGCATATAGGAGAGGTAAACATGGAGGATATCACCAAGGAAGCCAGTGAGTGAAGGCGGGAAGTTGGCGGTTGGCTTCAGGCATACTCAGTCATACAAAATATACAATCTATCTGTATGCATCAGCAGTATATATCCAGCTGTACACGTACCATAAGTTTTCTTGCATCCTGCCCACTGTATTTGTTTGTATTTCAGCCTATTCTAAAACCAGAACAGTCATGTGATCGCTCCAAATACAAGCCGTTGACTCTCTCTGATAATTACCACACCAGAGACACACTCTGGGGATAGAAAAAAAAACTGGTTTATATTTCAGGATGTCACTTCAGGACACAAAACCTCATGAAGTCAGAGTCAGAGGAATAAATGTTTGTTTGAAGGCGTGATGGGAAAACTGCATTGTTTTTGGATTTGTTTTTGTTCAAACAGGGGTCAGAAACTTAAGATTTTTAGGCCTCCATTGACTGATAGGAACGTTTGGCTTATTTGTTTGGGTGGCGTAAAGAATTTCAAATTGTTTGTTTTATGTAGAGAGAAATTTGATCCTCCTATCCTAACTCTATTCTCAGTGCAGAGCCCTAAGAGTCAGCACTAAGAGGTACAAGCAGCCCAAGATAGGTTTTGTCCTTGGTACTGTCCCCTCACTGTGCTGCCATGTCCCATGGGAGACAGCATAAAAAAGAGCATCCTGCAGCACTTTATAAAATCCCCACCCCTCTCTATACTCCTCAGCATAACTGTCAGCCCCTTTTTATGTCTGTCTACCCTGTCTCAGAAGATAAGGTGCATCCTGGCTTGTGTCTCTTTTACTACATTTTCCGGATACAGTACCGTAGACCTGGGGTATTTTGGTGTACTGTGCTGTTATTTGGCTCCACTTGGTTGTCTCTCGGTGTTTTGGGAGGCTGTGAGAGACGCCAGTGTAGCTAGAGGGGAAAGCAGAGCATCTGTCAGCAGGGCAGCCTCCTGGACGCTCTCCAGAAAAAGAGGTACTACACCCACCAGGCAGAGCTAAATGAGGCATGATCAATGAGAATAATCGAGATCCAGAGCTACGCCACCGTACAGAGGTCCATGCAACAATCCCCGATGTGGATTCACAACATAGCCTGCATGCAAACTGTGTTAAGACGAGGCCCCCGAGACAGATCCTGAGAAAGACATCCTCTTTTGTATTTCACAAGGCTTAAGATTTAGCTTTCGGAAAAGTTTGGACCGCATGCACTAAGAACTAACATGCACAACTGACAAAGCACCTGGATGATATTACAAAAAGCAGCAAAACAGTCAAATCCAAGTCAGAATCCATCAAAATCTCCAGCTACATGTGCAATAAATCCCCCATCGTGCTGCAACTTCGACACCGGACAGCATCGTTTGGCTGTGCATCTCAACCCCCCCTGCATCCCTACAGTATTCCCTGTTCCTCCGACGAAGTGTTCAAGCAATGCTGAGAAGAGAGTTGGAATACACCCTTACCAGTACTACAGTATTTCCTTAATCTTATTCTCCACGACAGGCTAACCCATTCACCAGTGAGGCACTTAGGGTTAATGTTACAATGCCTTAATAACGTCCCTCGACCGCTCTCCCATCAGCACCAGAAACTGCAGTCCTCCTCGCGCTGTTTCCACTGCAGCACTACTCGCTCTGCCGTACACACAAACGCGCGCACACACACACACACACACACACACATACACACACACACCACTGTTGTTTCTC
>OMLF01010617.1:0-15167 GCA_900302615.1 Holocentrus rufus
TTCTCCTTTGCTTGTGGCCCCCCTCTCTCTTTCTTAGATCCAGACTGCATATGGGTCTGGTCAGCCATGGAAACCTGCTCAGCCCAATTAGAAGCAGCCGCCAGCTGGGCTTCCCCTACCATTCTCCCAGCCCGCCCCTCTAGCCCTTACCCATGTCCCTCTTTTCCCTCTCCAGTGGCTTCACGCTCCAGCATCCCACAATCAGACCCTCTCACGCCCACAATCATGCCACGCTGATGGGCATGCTGTCTCTGGTGCATGCACGGAGGCAACGATATGTGACACGTCTCTGCGGATGCCACACATGCACGTTATCATTTGCACATAACATGACCGACAGCAATAGACGTACATACATGCAAACAGACAGAGAAACACTCCCTGTGCATATTGGGGCGAGGGTCCCACAATCTCCCCGTCCAGATGCCTTGTTGTTTTTTTTTTTGGTCTCTTGACTCACCAGCTGTTTTGGGCTAAATGTCTGGAGGTAATAAACCAATGTGTTATTGAGTTCACCTCTCAGTGACTCGGCTTCCTCCAACTCTCACCCCTCGAAACACATTCTGGCTTTGCAGACGTCCGGTGTCATTCAAAATGTACGGGGATTTCAGGGCTCACTAATCGCTGAGGAAAAAAGGGGCATTTTGTCTCCTCAGTATAGATTTCTTATTTGAATAGTGCTGCGTTCTCCAATCCTCTCCCTTTTGTCGCACCAACATTACTCATCACTCATGGCAATTATGATATGAACAATCCCTTTAGTAAATACTGACAGCTCAAACTAATTCATCCAGTCCAGGAAATTCCTGTGAACAAGTGAGGTCAGTCATTTGCTGTTATTGGACCACAGTAATTATGTTTTTTTTTTTCTGTCTCTCTCTCTCTCTCTCTCTCTCTCTCTATCTAATGGCATTCAATTCATTTAGATTGCATCACCTGCGGTTCAGGGACTGGCAGAGGTAAACAGATTGTTTTGTTGGTTGTTTGTTTTGATTTTTACACCTGAAAGAGTTGCTCAAGGGAATATAGTTGTGATACCTGAGCATAACCTTGTTCATGGTAAAAATGCAGGTTTGCATTCACATAACTGTGAGTTTCTTTTACCTATTCCTCCATAATATTCTATGGTATTTTAAGTTCTTACTTGTGTGTCACTGACAAAAGGTTTGCACAGAGCCAATTTGATTTACCTTAATAATACTATTGAAGCTGAATGATTTAGGCTTGTAAAAGTTTCTATTCAACATTTCACTGTTCTGCTGTCTCCCCTGCTGTCTGTACTCATATTCCTCTTTCTGGTCATCAATCAGTGATGTGGGTCTGATTGCGCATGAAGTGGCTGGATCCCATTTTGAGGTGTGACAGGGGCCTATTTTGTGCTGATGGCAGTGATGGCTGCATGTCACCGCTCGCGACAGGATGCTCTCCACCCCGTCTCATGAGGATGGGCGGTTTGAGGGGCCACTGGCCCCTTTTGTCCTGCTTTGTAGATGGTCTCTGACATGGCTTGTTTTAGGCACAGGCAAAGAGAGTAATTGATTTCTCTCTCCTCTCTGATTCCGTTTCTGGCTCTCAGTCGCCGGCTGCATCTCTCCTCAGGGAAACAGATGAATAAAAAGACAGAGCGTGAAGTTTATAGCCAACAGTCACAGGGCTGACAGATGGTCAAAGCCCACGTTATCAGGGCCTGATAGAAGTCCGGAATGTGGTGGTTAGCTTCTGAATTGGCTTCTGAGAGGATCGGTCATATATATTAGAGCAGTATTGAGCCGTGAAGAGCTGGAGAGATGGGAGATATTGAGGCGCACAGACATTGACGGTGAGAAGGACCTAAGCTCAGATCTGACAGGCTACATTAATAGATTGGTGAACTGATAAATGCACAATGGAATGGTGTGATGAATAAACTGATTCAGCCCCAAGAAATTGAATTTTTATTCCTTTTGCTGCAGCTAGCGGGAAAAGTTGTTGGAATGTTCAGTGATGTGTTTGAGATTCATCCAGCTGGAAATTTCATAGAATTGAATATACTCTTCATTTTTCACTATCTTAATTGAGATCACTAGCCAAAGAAATAACAAAGTTAACTTTTGGAGTAAGAGTGAATAAGTGGTATTTTTAATGACCAAATTTCTTTTTTATAACCTAAACAAAAGAAACCAAGTCTCTTTTTCCCCTGTGCCAACAATACCAAAAAAAATCAACAGAGCATTCATCATAATTGTGACCTTGTGTCTTTCTGTCAGCAGAACTGACTTAATCAATTGCAGGAGTTGTCAGCGGTGACAGGAGGCTTTTAGCCTGGAGACAAGAGAGACGGGTGGCATGGACTGTCTGCAGACGCTCAAGCCCCTCTCCATTAATGTCAATGTCTGTTCCAATCCACGCAGCTCAACTCAGAAACGCTCCCAAACTTTGTTAGCCAAGTTTTTCATCTCTTTGCTCTTTTTTTTTCCTCCATGAAAGAATAAATGAGCCAATTAGCAGTGAATGAGAAAATCTCCCCCTGTGCAGTTCGAGGTGTTTTGTGAGTTGCATCTTGTGGGAGAGCTGTGGCATTCTGTGACAGAAAAGCCTAAAAAGTGGTGTTTGGTGTAATTATAATCATCTCTATCAGTTCCCTTGGATCGTTAACACCTCTCTAGGCTCCAGCAATTTGACAATGATGCTAAATGAATCATACATTTATTAATGAAGCTCCCTACAATTATGCACCTTCAAAATGAATCAACAATAATGTTATACATTGTGAGCTGGAACAAAAGGTGAAAATGTACTGATCTTTACTGCAGCGTGAATTTTGAGTATTCTACTTAATAACGGATGGCCACTTTAGTAGCAGCAGGAAGGGTACAATGATGAAAAAGCAACCTTACTGATGGCACTTGAAGATGGAGAGGGACACTGACAAACCTTCTCAGATTTTGTCTATTACTCTCCATCTACCCTTAACCGCCGTGCTGAAATGACTAGTGTTTCAAACTCTAGGCCGTCGCTGAATGATTGTTTGAGAAATAGCAAATTTAAATTGCATGCTGTGTTGAAGTGATTTTCCTACCCACCTTGATGCCGATTTTGTTATGGAAATTCATGAAACATTAACATAACCAGCAGGAGTTGGGAATAGAAAATAATGAATCCTGGTGGGAAGAAGCAGTGCTCTCCACACTTACTTGTGAATTAATAAACGCACACAGTATATACTTAAAGGTCACGCCATCACACATCACAACCACACTTCAACATGTACTTACCACACTAGTCGGCCATTCCTCATTGTTAAATGAAGGCTGTCTTTAATGAGAAATAAATCCTGAGGCACTTATGAAGTAGTCTAGAATGGGGGGTTTGCATGCAAGGAATACTGACAACACCATGTCAAGATGATGGCACAGTGGTTTGATATTCTTACTCTGCCCCTCACCAGCATTATTTTAACTAACAAGACCAACAGTCACACTTAGCAAATTGCTGGATCTGTTGGAAGAGTCTGCACATGTGAAGTAATTGTAGTCCACATCCACCTCAATTCTTGCTTCTTGACTACCATAAATTTCCATTTTTATTACTAAAAAAATATTTTCATTGAAGTTATTTTGCCATGACTTTGTCTTCCTTACTTTTCCCTAAATCACCCTCTGCGGTTGGGATGGTCCATTCACTTTAAATGTTCAATGGCTAAACTCCATTCACCTTACTCTGAATGCATGCAGGAGCTCGCTTACTAGAGCCTGTTGCTACGGCAACAGTCCTTGGATATATTTGAGGACCCCCAAGGCCCTGTCAGTGCTGACAGGGAAAGGGAGGAATCCAAAAGCAATCAAGCTTGATCTCCAAACTATTTTGGAAACTATTCTGAAAACTATTTTGGAAAATGATCACATAAATTGTAATTCTGTGCAGCATTGTCATCAACGAACAACATCAGCAAAACCTTCTAGTGGATTTTATCTCACACACAGGAGTCTCTGTTGAGTTGTAGCACAAGTATTACTTTAAGTTAGTGGCAACTTTTATTTTGGCAGTGGTGATGGGTGACGGCTTCCAAGAAGTTGCCTGGTGTGGTTGCTTTAATCACATCAGAGGATCTTATTGCCAGATTTTTTCGGCAGGGCCTCATTTTTATGATTAGTGCTGTGTTTTGATGAGTAAAAATTGCCATGTGTATCACTAGCCTTATGATCCACTGGGGTTGTTTAGTCGGTGCCATTAAATTCTAGCTGTAACTTGCCTGTAAGCTATAATCAAAACAAAACAGAAAATGGTGAGTCTACCACATGCATAATATAAACCCGCTAAACACACTTTCACACTTGGGTCAAACGACCGAGGCTATTCTGAATCTTAAGGACAAACGCTTTCAACAAGAGAGACAGAAACTGATACTTGTGTGTCATTGGTGTTTTTATAGAAACCAACCCACAAGAGACTGATGCAATGTAAAAACAGCATGATATTTCCTCAAATATCAAAACATTTCTTCACATTTGATGAAAAATATGGAAGATTGAATTTCTTGGCCAATTCCGAGAGGCTCCTGGCAAATTATGGAGGTGTGGCAAATCTGTGATGCATTAAAACTTATTTTCAACTTGTGGCAGTTGAGAAACACTCTGTGGAATATAGGGTCGCCAACTTGATGGCTTAAAATTCCCCACTGCGGTTAGGGATGCTTTTGATATTGCAAACAAGGACGTAGAAATGTATACATGCTGCAGCACGTAGTCGACCATGCCTGTCAACACATAGTCAGACAAACGCAGCCTCAAATGCCTTGTATGCACAGTTTTCTCTTCACACTATATTTTGTTTTAATGTTCTGTCAGCACACATACTCAGACATGCAAACAGCTGCACAGATGGTCAAAACTAGTGAGACTGTGAGAGAGAAGAGTGCCCAGGATGTGAGACAGCTGTACTTTACTTCTTCTAGCAGTAGGCAGTTTAAGATCTTCTTTAAGATGACAGAAAAGGATCCACAACTGTGAGAAAAACATAAGTAACATTGGTAATACTTAACATTAAAGAGTTGTATTTAACATAAGTCGTTGCTAATGTTGACATGGTAATTCACGTCAGTAAATGCATATAGTGAGAAAGGTCACCATTTATGCTGTTAAGTAGATCCAGAAGATTTTTCTCACTTGCATTATAGTTGGGCATGAATGAGTCATGCTGAGCAAAGGTGCTAATGTAAACTAGCTAGGTTTATTCATTTAGAAGGTATCATGAATTCAGAGTGAAAATGTTTGAAAAAGTCACTAAGATGAAAGGTGATTAGGTAAATGGTCATATATTTCTGCTTTGAAGTTAGTTGACAGCTTGGTCTATATTCAGGTTCATAAGGGGTTGCGATGTATGGAGCATACAATAAAGCTCAGAAACGACCAAATTAGCATGCCATGCTATTCTCCATGCAACAAGTGGAGTGTGCACCTAAAGCCTATTGCCCCTTTGTTGGTCATGCATATGAACATCTTGATTTATTTATTTTTTTCCCGCACTTTAGAAATAACACCACAATGCTACTGAATTCGCCTGACAAAGGAGCAGAGAAGAAGAACTGTGCATTTTGCAGACAAAATTTTTATCAAGAACCATACCGTACTTGATCATTAATTTGGGGTGAATTAGCTTTAGGCCAGTAGTTTTCAAGTCTGCAGACCAAAGGTCCTGCAGTGCTGCATATTTTATTTTTTTTATCTTACAAGCTTGTTAATTACAGTCACCTTGCATCCCAGGTGAATCAATTCCTGATTAGATGTCTGGAATGCAAACTGGCTGGGCACTGCCAGGATTGAGAGCAACTGCTTAGCCTTTTGAACGCTGCATACTGCATATAGTCTCAAATGTAATCTTCCAGTGGTTTAATCCAACAGTTAATCTAGGGCCTAATCCAGTCACGTGCCATGGAGGGTCAAGAGTTTGCAGTTTTTCTCTCAAACCAAAGATTACACCAGGTGGTCGCAGGTATACTGATTAAACATACAACCACGGATTGGGGGGGAGATTATCACTGAAATCACCTGCTGTAGTCTTTGTTTGGAAGGATTGTCCACCAGTTGTATAATCTATGTAGGAGTCAATGGGTCAAAACCAGTGACAGCTACAATCTCAGTTAAAATAAATAAAAAATAAAAACAACAATCTGAGTTGGAAACAAGTCCAGAAATAGTCATGCAGTCATGTACCACTAGCTTAATATGAGGTCTCACTGAGACCCATAAAGAAGGAAGAGCAGTGTGTTCTCCTTTCTCTTCTTCTTCAGAAAGTTCAAAGAAGTCAGTCTCCTTTTCATTATAAGTGGAACAATTCAACTGGTCATCCATTTTCTACCTTCTTGACAAAGTTTGTCATGCTTGTAAAGTAAGAGCTGCACAAAAATAGCCTAGATGAACTCAGTTAAATTTAGCTGTAACCTCCTCTAAAGCCTGAATTTGGTCAATAAGACACGGTTTGGTTAAGGTTGTGGCTGTCTGTTCACCAAAGGTTGGGGCTGAAGTCAGAGTTTTGGGTGCAAAAGCAAAGGTTTATTTCCAGCACCACCCACTGCTATTGCTGCTTTGCACGTCACAAGACATATAAGACTGGGCACACAGCATACAAGATTCTCTCTAGGATCTTCACCATTTTGTTGGTCATATTGTACGACTGTATGCCTCTTCATCAGTAGGGACATTTTACATTTTTTGATCTTTGAATACACTGTTGTTTGCTCACAGCAAGCCAAGACCCAGGTAACACTCTGCTTATAGGAGCTGGAGCAGATTTGCACAATCATGTTGCTCATAGACTTGCATCTAGTGTAAGGTTTTACTTGAGTAGTGAGGCTAATGCATTTATTAATGTCCAATTTAATTGCTGAGCATTTTAGAACCTTTGCTTTTTATTTCCTTTGATTGGGCTTTTTTTTTGTCTCTTTTCCCTGTCAGGAAAACAAGAGGAAGAATTTTAATGACTTCTGAAGGAAAGGTGAGACACTCACTTGGCTCAGTTTGTTAGTGTTTTTTTTTTTAAAGAGCAGTCATCATTTAAATCTCTTGTTTCAATTTATTTCTCCCAAAAAGGCATATTGAAACAAAGTCATTACGGTGCATTTAGATGCAGTTCTAATGGAAGTTTGTGTTTGCTAAGATAAAAGCTTTGACCTATTGCATAATGAGGACAATTCTGAGGTAATAGCGCCAATTTAACAGAGGTTTATCTACAGATATCCGTGATGGGCCTCCAATTAAATTAAATATAGGACCTTATGTTGCTGCTGGCTGCTGCTTACTGGTCTCAGCTGTTATACTGAGAAGAATCCAACCAAAAAAGTAGGATAATAAGTTTGCTGGTACCGCTATTGCCACTGCCACACATTAGTTTCAGAACTTTTAATATTTTACATTGTACCCAGTGATTTCCTGTTTTGAAAATGGCAGTGAGGAGACTTAAGTTGAACTCTCTGGATGCTGCACTTGTGACTTATCACTGAGCTGTTCTTCCCCGAGACAGCTGATTAGAAAAATCAGCAAAAGAACACTCCAAATGATTTCTTGTGTCCTTGACCCTAAATTGCTGCTCAATATTAAAAAGTTGAAAATGCTAGTAATCAACCGAGCCTCTGACGTGGAATAGATCACTCCAAATGTCAGAGGCGCTCTCCCGTCGCAGTCGCTGCAAGTCGCCTTATCTGCACTATAAGTAGCGGCGAGAATTGGAAACGAGGAGAAAATTGAGTGGCACAATAACACCTGAGTGAACACGCTATCAAGTTGAAAATTAAAGCAACAACAGAGAGAAAGACAGAATTTGTTGATTTAATCTCCTTTCTCCTTTTTCCTTTGTCATGTGGGGCCATCAGCGCGAGATAAATGGGCTGTTTTAGCGAGGACAACAAATGTATCCTGAATAAATGTCTTGCGCTGGCAGTGTTTTATCTACGTGCTCTCATTTGTTCAAAGCAAACTTGTAATGCTGCAAGTCAATTTCCTTTCAACATTTCAATGGCTCTCCCTGCCTTTGAAGACAGGCATCCATAATGAATGGCGTCAATTTTCATCCCAATTAGGGTGTTTATCTCAGCTTAGTTCACCTATAGTGTTGCCTTTGCCTCTTGTGGGAACAATGAATTTTCATGAAGGACAAACACTGTATTTCAGTTTAAAAAAAAAAAAAACAGCTTATCTAGCACTGGGATTTAAAGCTTTGGAGCCGGAATTAATTTCTCCAATTTGTTTGTGTTGTCTTAACAGCCGATGTGGCACTGGGTCACTATCGAGTGGTGGGAGGGAGAAGAAGCTGGGTGGAGTTTAGTGGCAGGAGAATAGAGGAAAAGCTGAGGGAAAGAGAGAGAGAGAGAGGAAGAGGCATAGTGAAGGAGAGAAAGAGCATGGTAATTCATGTTTATACAAGAAAAGGTCCACAGAGCTTTCACCTGGAAAATGAATTGAACAGGGCACATCGTATCAACCTACACCCCCTTTGGAAAGAGCTGTCAGAGAGGTATACAGATAGCAGGTGAAAATAAACATGGCAAGGCTACTATGTCAGTCAATCAAATTGCTCTCAGGTGATACATATAAAAAAAAATCCATTATCGGGCTTATTTAATGTGTAAATGTAGATACAGTGCAGATGTGATATATGCAATGCTGTTGTGCATTGAAGGATGCAACAATTTCAACCCTGCAGCCTCTATAAGTCTGGAAATTCAGCACGATTAAGTGGAAACTCGGATGGCAGGGCTAGTTTTGTGAAATAGAAGAAGGGGGGGGGAGGAGGGATGTTATTCTAGCAGTGTGATGTTTTGTATGCCAAGGAGCCCATGCATAGCAGTGAGCCTGTGGGATGAGGCTGTTTTCCCCTGACACTACCTACTGCTCAAGTTCAGGGAACCCTCGGCTTTGACATGCAACATTTAAATTAAGTCATTAAAATTGAAACCATCACAGTTCCAGGGACAATCGCCCCTGACATCCGCTTGGCATGTGACAAGTTAATGGAACATAAACATGGTAGCTGTTAAAGCAATGCGAAACTTGTTTTTCATCAGCTTTCCACGCCAACAGATGAGAAACCTGTTGTTGTTGTTGTCTCCTACTATTACGGTGTCCGATAACACCAGCTGAATGTTGAAGATGTAATTGAACATGAATCTGCATTTATTGATCAAATACTCAGCCCTAGCTGGTGGCTAGAGCTTGCTTTTAACACAGTATAACACACATCTTTCTTGACACTACGTCTAACCACCACCGTGTTGTATTTGATAAAAGCCTCTGTGGTGAAAAAGTCTCACGTGTGCTTAGGAATAAATGAGCCATGTTGCTATTTTGCCTGTGTTCTCCTTAGCAGGGCAGATAAATCACAGTATGCTAAACTGGGATGAGCAGGAACATATTGAGGAGGGTCTTTATCTTGGCTGCAAAGACATTGTAAGACTGCACTGATCTCAAGCAAATAAAAGTAGACTTAGCTGCAGGAGGATTATATTCTGCTGTTCACACTGATGTTAAAAATCAAAAGTGGTGTGCTGTGCTACCTTTTCTCCGACATTCCCCCTCATGACAGGCTTTTTAAGCATCTTTGTCATGGAATCAGAAACAAATTTCCTTCTCCCTGAATGGCAAACAAATCCAGTTTTAATATGTAGCTATGTAACCATCTGAAACCTAAATGAAATTTCCTTTATTATATAAAAAATTCTATCTTAATTTTTTTCATTTGTTTTGTAGTTTTATTTGTTTTTATATCGCTTATGTTTTTACATCACAAGTTATGGCCATAAATGTTTAGAACCTGTATTTATTATGGTTTGCTTTTGGCCGTGAAGTGGATCTGTACTTTGAGTCATATTGACACCTAAAAGTTGCAAAAGATGTGTATTTTATCTGTAAGTTGATATGCCCATTATTGATGCTTCAATAATATGATGCACCGTTAGAGAGAATTTCTGCTCTGAGGAGCTGCTGAGGCTTTCATAATTAACGCTGTGGCCTTCCCGTGAGGTTTGTAACCATTAGCGAGTTTCTTGCAGGGGGGTTAGGGCTTTGGGGTTACAGGCAGCTCCGGCCTGCCAGATATCCCTTCTCATTTGATAGAGAACAGAGCCTGAGGGCCAGAGGAGCAACATGCTGGAGATCACAGGACGGTCTAATTGTTCCTGTCAGGGCAGACACAGACCTCTGATCATCCTGTTACAGAGATTCAACTTAACACATCTAAAGTGAGGTGAAATTAACTTTATCAGCTGTAATCAAAATCAGCTCCTACAGTGCTGTGAGTAAAAACAAGAAACAAGACAAGGTACATGAAAAGCTGAGACATGGCTTCCACCTTAAACTTTATTAGTCGGTTCCGTTATAGTTTAGCAAAGCAAACATCAAAGTATGAAGGCATCATTTCATAGAACTGTAATTCATTTGATCTTTAGTATGGCACCACTGAAAAGGAGTTATGAATCTTAACAACATTTCAAAGAAATCCAAATGGTTTTTGCTAATAAATTCAACCCAGAAAACCCAAGAAATATTAACAACAGGTATTAGCCATTACATGTACTTAAAATTACAAATCATCTGCAAGCAATACACAACCAAGAATTTGCACTTGGACTACCTCCTTAATGTTTGTGATTGTGACGTCTGATATGAAATAAGGCAGATTCTTTTGATACAATTATAGACAATCTGGTAAAGAGACAAGCGAAAGCGAGAGGACAGTAATTCCTGTTCATGTTGGTGAAGTTCAAAGCAATTCTGGCATGCACTGGAAACAACAAAGGGGAAAAAAAGAAGAAGAAGAAGAAGAGCTAATCGATTTCTTAAAAGACACTCATCCTCTAGAGTCTGCGTGGGTGTTGATGAGCAGTTGCCTGATAAAAATGAGTTAAACTGCAGTTGCGGCGGCGGTGCGGAGATCAGACGTGTTCGCGGATGAATAAAAGGGGCCTGGGAGTGGCGCGCCGCCTTAGAGACCTCGGTCTGTGTCGGTGTCAAGGTGTCGGCTGATTTGACTAAACAATGGAGCTAGCTCTGCAGCGGTGTGTGAGAGGACATGGCAGGTGTCAGTGTGTTGCACTCCAAAGAGGCTTACAAATGCAGGGTGTTGTCAGGTATCCCACTGTTGAATGTCATCATGACTGTCACGTCAGGGTGTGAGTTGCGCGGTTCTAAGTGGGGAAAAAAATAAAAATGATGGTTGATGTTAAGCATCACCCAGCCTGTATTGTCGACGTCTGGGAGCTGCGGCTGTTGTCCTCTGACAGCTTCGCCATGCTCTCACAGCGGGTATAGATCAAATAAATAGACATCAATCTGGTTTATCTCGTCTCACGCAGCTGGCAATATGGTGTATGACTCTAACACACAGTGAGGTATGGCTCATCTTTTTCTGGTTGATATGTTCAAGTCCTATAGTAAGGTTTTATACATACATACATATACATACATACGTACATACTTAAAGGAATGAGTTTCATGACGAAATTTCATAACAAAGAGGAAAAGAAAGGTTAAATAAAGTAGGGAATGTGAGTATCTTGTGAGTAACTGGTTCTCCTGGGCCAGTGTCAGAGCCCATACTACCACAGGCTAGTCTGATACCGGAGCGGGTTGGCCTTCACACAGTTTGCTGGCTGTCAGATGAGGTTGATTGTCGCTCCCTCAGCTGGTCATTCTTTCTTCTCAACAGTTTCTGAACGAAAAAACAAAAAACAAAAATTGGTTTATTTGTAGTGCAGATTTATGGCGGTGGAAATGTTGCTCGATCCTCCCGTATCCTGTTGGCAGATATTGAAATGGACTGGAAATACTTAAACCTATTTTTAAGGTGTTTACTGAGATCTAGGTGTTGTTTGAGAAAATAGTGCCAGGCGTTACCTTCACATATAAGGGCCTAAGTTGAACTGCTGATGTTTTAGGCGCTAAATGGTGAATGTCATTGGATGTTTCACAGTGTCTCACTCTAGTTTGACTCTGCATAATTAGACTGATTTGATAACTCGTCCCTATCCCTCTCAATCTCTATATTGTAGTTTTCAAACTAGTGGGGCAGGCAAGGCAGATACCGTCACAATTTAACGTAGTGTGCTAACTCATAAACAGTAATTTGGTTGCACCCTGCTGGCTCAACGAGAGCACATACCATTAAAAGGTGATGAAACCCTAAATCCTTTACGGCACACATTGCTGCACTGACCTTTATGGGCTCTGTTGCCTTTCTGACCACACCTGTCAGTGATGTAGAAATGCAAAATGGGGCACAACTACATCACTGCAGCAAGGTAAAAAATTCAACCACTAGATGCCAGCAAAACATGAATTTTCTGCTTGGGTTTCATCACCCTTTAAAACTAAGTCCTCATCCTACTGGAATCTCTCTACTGTAACTATCCAATTAAAGCAGAAACATAAAAAAAAATCTTAAAAAAAAATGTGTGTACTCACAGTTAGTACTCACTAGAGCATGTCCTATATTCATGCATATTGCTGTTCATGAGATATCACTCTGATTCTCGCTTGGAGAGACGCCAGTGAAACTAAGATAGTTCACTTGGCACTTTGACTAAGACAAATGTCAGTGCACTTGCACCAGTGATCAAACAAGACGCCAGCCTTGTTTAGAAAAATCAGCAGTCTGTGGTGATTTCCCGTTGTCATGTTGTTCATCTGTTACTGTAATACGGCTGGTTTCAACTGTACAGTATGTGCTACCCCGTTCCCTCATGCACCATCACAGCCTGATCCACATGGTTGTCTGACAACGTGCTTTTCCTTTTTCTGGCACTTTGTCTCGCATTGTTTAAGCTCTCTTCTTTTCTACACCAACCCGTTTGTCTCTGCCAAGTTGTTTCATATGCTTCTAGCCTGTCCTATTTATTCAACCCCAACAATCTGTTCACAACAGTTGCTTAATGAATTTTTTTTTTCTACCTGGAAACTGTTCCATGCACAAATCCGAATCCCATTCTCTGGCCCAACAACTCTATAGAGCCACACACAGAACAAACAGAGACATACAAATTCGCAGAACTCTCCACAGATGCCTACATTCAATTTACGTGCCATCATAATACCCTAAGCCTCGATGGAGACCTGAAAATAACAACACTGTGGTATCCTTATCAAATATGATTTATTGGTATGATTATTGCCCCTGCAGTCCGTGTCGCCTGCATGTTAAAATAATATGCGTTGCACATTTGATTTATTAAACGTCTGATCGTTAAGTTTGTGGGTAATTCATCACACTCAATCTCCAAAGACACGCTGACACGTTTGCACCAAAATATCAGGGTCATTGCTGCGCACCTGAGACTGGAAGAGAGGATTTACAAATGCATTTGGCCCTGGAGGAGCACGTACAAACTGCCTGCCTGCCGTCTGCCCCTACAGAGAGAAGGAGATGGAGACAGACGGGGGAGGAGTGGATGGGAAAGAGGGGAGACAGGGAGGGTGAAACTGAATACCAGCAGACCTCAGCCCACTCTGCCGTGCAGCACTGAGGATTCTCCGAGCTGAAGTGAATTTTAATTCAGCAGCTGCGGTCACTAATAAGAATCTGCTGATAAACAGAGACGTGTGTGTGTGTGTGTGTGTGTGTGGATGAGTGGGCGTTGCTGAACGAGCGCGAGTGCCCCCCCCCTTACCTTTGGACTGGATGCTGTCAGATGGAATTGATTCAGATTCTTGCGAGCTCTCGACTTGATCTTCCATGTCCGCTAAGACAAGAGAGGGAAATGGAGGAGAAAAGACAGGAAAGAATATAAGGAGAGTCGATGACAAAAACTGTGATGCTGTGGGCATATTTTGGGGGAAGGCTTCCCAAACTGACGGCTGCGACCCATCATTGTTTGCAGACAAAAATCAATTTACCTAAAAAACCTCTCTCCCCTGTTGAATCGAGTGTCGGCTCATAGTTAGGATATAAGTTAACAAGGAAGTTTTGACGTCAGGATTTACTGGATGTGAATGTCTCAGCGTCTAATAATAGAGTTGTGTATCTCAAACATGAATCAGCATTACAGCACCAATCCAGGCTGATGCTGACTGGAGCTGCCAAGAGCTGCAAGCACATTTGACAAATAATGATAGCACTGATGTGTTATTTTACAAATGCAGGCAGGTATGTAGACAGAAATATCCACTGGTGTGAAAGAGAAGCAGAAAGCAGTAAATAGGGGAAGGAATATGGGCAAGAGACAGTAAAGTGGATTTTTCTGTGAAAGGATAATTCATTCAAAAACGATATATTGTGTATCATTTACTCCTCTGGACTTGTCTTGCATGTCCCACCGAAAAAAAGCTTTAGTCATGTGTCTCACAGTCTAAAAACTGAAGCCAATTCCATTCATGCTTGAGAATTTGAAATGGACATTTATTTTTTCTAATGGCTTCAGTTTACAAAACACTTGTTCTTCTTGAGGCATGTAATTAAAACTTTTTTTTCTTTGGACATTCAATATGTGTGGGGTAAATGATGCAAAATACAGTATGTGGATTTTAGCAGGATTCCTTTGAGCAGCAGGATTTTTTGTGCTTGAACCTTCAGCCTCTGAACTTGTGCCTCGAAAGAGTAAAAACATGAGCGTCACTCACCTCCATTGCTGGTGCCAGTCTCAGCTTCACAGACATCTGTAATGTGAAACACACATCGTTTTAGATAGATGTTACTCATCATAAATGTCAATTCTTGCCAGCAGATGCGAGCAGAAGTGAGACAGATAGGTACTGGCACTGGTAAAGATATTGGAAACTGTAATGATTATTCATTTGTTCAGGACCAATCTGTACTTTTTTTTTTCTACACTGTTCTCCTGTTCCTCCAGTTGTTTGCTGCAGGAAAAGAACAGAATGTCGAATCGAGCCTGGGAATTATGAGCATCGTACTCTTGGTAATTTTCATCAAATTACTGTCAGCTCAAAAACAAAAACAAACCACAAAAACACCGATGTAGAACATCCCCCAACCAGTCCACAAAACTAAAGCAAATTCGTACTCCTAGCCTCAAATTTACATTTATGTCAAGCTACGAATGGTACTTAGGAGCATCAAAGTTTCTCATGCCTGGAAATTCAATGCCTTCCTAAAGAGTAATACTTCAAAAAGGAATAAAACAAATGCGAGAAGGGAGAGAGATGCATGCAAAATTAATTACAGACTGCCGTCGGTCTAAGGCAGCA
>OMLF01010619.1:0-14730 GCA_900302615.1 Holocentrus rufus
CTCGACTCTACTCGCCTCGACACGGTTTGGTTGGTTTTCCACTACAATTGCGTATCACCTCATTGCGGGCGGAGTCCTGTGGAGTCGTCATAGGCAAGGTGGCCCGAAAGTCCGAAAGCACCGTCCAGCTCCCTCTGAATTCTCTCGTCCGCCACCAAACACAAAAACGTCTCCACCGCCTCGTTTGTCCAGGCGACAGGTTTGCTTGCCATAATTGTGTGTTGCTTACAACTTCAGTGTTCATAAATAAGCACGGTCGCTGTGGCCAGTTCTTTTAAAAATGCCGGGTGTGTTTTCGTGAAGGAGTCGCGCTAAATGTGTCGTCGCTCGCTGTCCAATCAGTGGCTTGCACGGCGTTTACGTCACATTTTCGGCTCGACTCAGCTCGACTCAGCTTGCTTGGAACCCCGGCTGAGTAGGTCCCAAAATGGGACCTGCTAGCAGGTACTAACACCTAATGGAAACGCTCTCAAACCAAGTAGAGTCGAGCTGAGTCGCGCTGAGTCGAGCTGAGTAGGTACTAGTGGAAAAGGTCCATTAGAGTAGAGCAGCTGGAGAAAGTTTGAAGCCCACAACTGCAGGATAAACTAACCCATATTGCCTCATGTGGTGTTACTACACTTTGTTGAAGATTCAGATCTGATGAAAGCAATGAAAGCATTCTCTATCCACACTTCTTCTGGGTCAAGACCACAGTGGTAACAGGGCATGCAGAGCAGCCCAGATACAGGCCAGCATGAGATGTAGTTCTTCAAGTGTGTCCTGGGCCTATCTTGGGGTCCCATCCGAGTCGGCTGTGCCTTATACACACCAAAGAATACGTCTTGGAAGCATTCTTGCTCTGTTGCCTGAACTAACTCTCTGGGGTTCTATCAACATTGAGCATAAAGAACACCCATGTGAAGCCTGGGTCCCAAGAAAAGTTACTATGCAGACTTACTATGCATACCCTACATGCAGTCTTGTAAATATCTTCTTGGATCTTGGATATTGGGAGTGTCAGTCAGTTTTAGCTTGACAAGCCATCACTAATGGAACCATTAACGCTTACCCATTGTTCTGTGACAACAAAGCATGCTACCTGAGGTGGAAACATTTCAATACCATCCACCTCTAACAGGTATGTTGTTCTTGTTTGGCCTTGTTTACAAAATGTCCTTATGTGTTCTAGGAGCACTAAAACTGTATTGCGGGGGTGTCACGCTAGAGGACAGTTTCTCCTGTGAGTTTCTTAAGACTCTCAGAAAACCTTTAAGACGGTAAATGAAGTCAAAACTGAAAGTCCTCGAGTGTGTCTGCTGCTCTGCTCTCTGTCAAAGTGGAGCACAAAAGTAGGTTGGCAACTAGGGATGGGAATCAAAAACTGGTTCCAGTTAAGAACCGGTTCCAGACTGTCCAATCCATCAGAATTGTATGACTCCAAGCTTATTAATTCTTTTTATCAATGTCGGCATGTTTTTCTGACAGTTGCATATTGCAGAAGTTATATGATTTTAGAAAAGGAGCACTGTAATTTATTTTAACATGTTCAAATGTTATTAGGCAGACATGTTTGTCACACACTGAGGTTGTGTGTAGCGGTTGGTCTACCTATACTGAAGGCACTGACCTGTACTTTCTACACTGTAAGACTGAGATATAATGCAAAAGTTCACTGACACTGAAAACCTATGTAGGCGTATTTTTGAAAATTGATCAGGAATCGCTAAAGAATTGGACCAATCAGAAAAACTGATACCAGATTTGTATCAATGAAATCTTATCAATTCCCATTCTTAGTGGCAACCTGCACAAGTAGCCTACCAAGGCACAGGCCAACTAACACACTTACTTACATTTTCTTATCAGATTTGTACAAATCATGTAAGTACGCAATTCTGGATTCAAAACAACTAATTTTGTGGAAAGATAATGAGTTTGTATCCCTGTAGTATACTTTATCACTACACAAGCACACAAATCAAAACTGGCCAGCCACTGAGAGGCACCTCGACTCTTGATCATCAGTTTCTGTGAGGAGCCCTTAGCAACATGAATGTGCAATATGTTTGTGAACTGTGAAAATATTTGCTAATGAAAGAATTGGGAAGAATAGCCTTTAACCATACCAGTAGGTGATTGTCTACCATGCGCTGCTTGACAATGAAGTGCACCAGCTTCTCATTGGCACGGTTGTGGGCGGCATGGGTCCGGTCGGGCAGCAACCTCTTTGAGCTCTTAATGACCTCCTCCTTCAGCTCAGTTGAGCTCTCTTCTTTATAATCTTCACACTGCTCCTCGGTCTCACTGGCAATGGTTAATCTCTCCGATTCTGCCTGAGGGTACATCTTCCTTACGGGATAGCCTGGAGGAGTTACAAACATCAAGAAGAAAAGTGGTCAGCAGGATTGGGGAAACATTTGTGAGAGGGTGAGCTGGAAAAGAAAAAGATATGTGCTCTACAACTGAATTTCAACTTACTCATATCGTGTGCAAAGTATTCAATGAAGGAGCCAGAAAATGAGCCACATCCTGTAAAGACAATACAAACATGAATAATTTTGCTCAAAATATTGTGACATTGCAACATTCCTCCAAACATGACAACACCTGTAAACTGCAAATTGCTTTTTTGTATTTTCCCTCTGAATAATCAGTACATACAACACTGCTTACCAATCCGGAATCTGTAGTCTGTTATCAAATCCAGGCACCATTTGATGGCAGTACTGTGGGTTTCTTCGGCTGTGCACTACATAAGCAATATGACAGAGAGATGTGCATTGCCATTAGTGGAGAAGGAAGACAGAATATGAATTTGGAGTGTACAATCAATTGGCCGTTCTTACCACCAACTGCTTGGCCTCTTGACAATCGAATGGCTTCAAGGTTTTTAAAGCCACAGTTATCCTTAAAGAACACAAACATCACACAGAAGCAATAAATGGTAATGTGACAATATGCCACTAAGTATTATTTTTGGTATACCTCTGATCCATGAGGTTAGCTTTGTTGACGGCAAATAAGAAAATATAATGCTTTCTACTACCTCATTTAGTTGTGCAGGATGCCTATCTAACTGACAAGTCAAATAACCTTCTTTTGAGCATGAATCACAAGCAACCGCTCATGTCTATGTGTTAAAGTGTGTGTTTAAAATGTGTGGTCAAAATATAAGGGAGGCTCTGCAGAGACCCTCGATGGCCTATGAATCCCCACAGGTCTAAGCTCCTGTTTACATGTGCACATTGTAGAGGCATAAATCAACCATATCACAAGCAGTGAGTGGAAATTTTATGTATGGTTCATACCCTTTCCTGCTTTTGTTAATTTGTGGATCATCAATAAACACAATGCTGGCTTTTTTCATCTTCCGGTATACAGTTTTTACCTGCAGAGAACAACAGTAGAATTCTTAAACATATTAGTAATTTAAGGCCTACACTTGTCCACTGTTTAGCATTGATTGTAACCTTTTGAGGGGTGGGGGTTGGGCACTAAGCCTATTTACCTCTTCAATGCTAATGCGAAGGACAACACAAAAAGAGAAAAAGGGGCAAAAAGAAAACAGGAGGTCTTGAAAAGAAATGAGTTTGTAATGTAACTTCCAAAAAAACAAACAAAACAAAAAAAAAAAAATAGAAAAAGAATGATCTCATATTCAAGCTTTACACTTACCATTGCAGGCCAGAATGGATAATTTCTAAATTTGCACCACACAAACACTCCCTCTGTAATGGGCAGAGGCTCTGAAAGACAAAAATATTTATACTTATATATAGTCAAAGTCAATAAAGTCGATTCCTAGCCTAGAGGCTATGTGCATTCAGTCACTTCTATCTTTCTCTCACTTTGGTCCTCCCGCATCAAGAAGCTGGGTAGCTCCTCCTCATCCTCCTCTTCTTCCTCCTCATCTTCCAGCAGGGAGAACGAGGCCAGCAGGTCCTCATGGTGACTCAGCTCTATAGAGAGCTCTGAGGACAGCTCCGTATCATCTTGACTTACCCTGTCTAAACATCATGATGGTGTGGGAGGAAAAATGGGAAAAGGTATTAGACTGTGATACTTTCATTTGCCTGTAAATTGAAGTCTGAAAAGCCACAAATTCTATCTAGCAATTCATCATTTTTACTTAAAAGTACAATAGACTGACAATCTACCTACCTAAAGAACAGCTATTAAGTAAAATGAAAGAAAAACTGCATAAAATGTAGGACACTGTGGCATCACATTTCTATACTGTGCAAGATGAATAAGAGATTTATAGATTTCCCCCCATTAGTGGGTATATACTGTTTGTATATATGTGCATGTACAATACATATGTTTATATTTGTTTTTCAGGTACTGTTGGCCAAATTTTCTTTTTATCTCCAACCTATTATTTTATGCCTCAAGTAACTATTACTCTAGTTCAGTGGTTCACAAACTTTTTCGCTTGTGACCTCTTAAAAATGAATTGAGGCCCACTCGCGACCGCCCTCACAGGCTGCATATGGAGAGCAGTGATCAGTCCAACTGGAGAACAGCTCCATTTTCACTTACTTAACAAAGGAGGGCTCAAGATTTAAAATTAGTGGAGTAAAAGTAAATGTGTTTTTCTATGTCAGAATCATCTCATGCCCCCCCGGGGGGTCCCGACCCCCAGTTTGAGAACTGCTCACTGCTCTAGTTGGATACTCTTAAGTCTTCAAAAAGTGCTGTCAGAGCTTGATAAAACTGCCTTTTCTTTCCATGCAACTTGGGTGTGGAACAACCTAAATGTGTCAACATTAGCCCCTTTTAAAAATATCTTAAAGAGTACTAGAAAGGAAACTTCAATTTCAAATAGCCCTGACTTGATATTGCCTTGTTGTGGACTGTGGTGTGGTGTGGACTTTAATATTACAGATCAATCTGAACTTTCTGTTAATAACTCTTTTCATTGTTTTATGGAAGTGTTTTTTCCATGTGTAACTTTCAGGTTTTGCCGCCTTCTTGACCAGGACTCCCTAGAAGAAGAGAGATTGTATCTCAGTGGGACTTTATTGGATAAATAAAGAATAAATAAAAATATAATAATATATATACAAAGTTTATATTAAAAACTAAGTGTGCGCTAGTGCTTCTGCCTTGGGTTTCCAGGGGACAGGCCATCAAAAATTCACATTTTTTTAAACTGCTGAAAACCACTGTGTTGAATAATTAGAGTATGAAGTGTAGGCTACAGAAGCATCGACCTTGCTCTGTTACTTCCGGCTCCATTAATTCAAATCTTGGTCTACAGCGGTTGGGAGGTTGAGTGGCGGCTTGTTTCTGCTTCTCTCCTTCCTGTACTTTCTGTCCCCTCCTCTGCCGGATCTTGGCTAGAGGACCGCTGTTACTACAGCTCTGCGTTTTCTCCCTTGCAGCCCTTTTTCTGCCTTGTCTTGGCTGGACAGCACGACGCTTCCTCTGTCGGCTTTGGCTCTTAGGTGTGCTGCATGGCAACTGCATCTCTGGTATCTAAAACAAAACACATCCAATATCAGGGCGCTTTTAAAGAGGCAAGGGCCATTTTTTCTTCAAGTATTATTGCTAAACATGTCCGTAACTCCAAGACTCTATTCAAATCCATTAACTTAGTTATTTCTCCCTTCACTACCGCTACACTGAATCTGTCATCTATATCTTGTGAGGATTTTAAAAGAACTGTTCTTAAAACAAAATTGTTACCAGCTTCTAGTTAAACTAGTTACCAGTTCTGCATCACTTAATCAGTTTTACACTGTTTCCTTTTCTACAAACATAGAAAAGGCTTTACCTTTGATGTTATTCCTATAATGTTCCTAAAGGATTCATTTGAAGAAGTGGCACCTAGTTTACTTGCTATTTTAAATAGTTCCTTAGCCACAGGTCTTGTCCCTTCCTGCATCAAACAAGCCATATTTCCCAGACTCAAGCCCACCCTTCCAAATGATTTTAGGCCCATTTCAAAATGTACTTTTTTGTCCAAGGTTTTAAAGTTCTTAGATCAACCACCGGTGTTTTTTTTTGTTTGTTTGTTTTTTTTTTTTAAACATAACATTTGACAAAATTCAGTCCACTTCCCATGAATATTACAAATGACATCCTTCGCTCTGCAGACGATGGCTCCATTTGAATCCTTTTAGATCTCAGTGCAGTGCTCGACACTGTTCATCACACTGTCTTAATTAAATGCTAGCAGCAGTGTTTTGGAAATTCTTGGTCAGCTCTAGATTGGTTGTGCTCTTACATTTCAAAGTGAACCTTTTTGGTCTCTGCAGGAAACTCACATTCCATTCCAACCTGAATTTCATGCGGAGAACCCCAAGGTTTTAAATTGGGGCTCCTGTTATTCTCTTATAAATGTTTCCTTTGGGTAAAATTATTCAGAACTGCAATATTTCTTTTCATTATTATTCCTTTGACTCAGAGCTATTTCCTCCTGAAACCTCATTACCAGGGTGGGTATTTTCATCTTTCCCAATGTTTATATGACATCACACTTTGGATGGTACACTATTTTCTACAGTTCAACAAGAATCAGACTGACATTGTCCACCTGCATCTTGTTCAAAATGCTGCTGCTAGACTGCTGTCCAAATATAAGGGACAATATTTCTCCAAGCGTGGCCACCCTACACTGGCTCCCTGTCCATTTTAGCATGAATTCTAAAAATTATTTTACTTTTTAAAGCACTCCATGGCCAAGCCCTGCCTATACTGTTGATCTTATCGCCTTGTATGATACTGTTAAGTATCTATGGTCATAACACCAAGAGCTGCTAGCTGTTTAACAACAAAAAAATAAATAAATTTAAAAAAGGTTAGAGACAGTGCCCTCATCCTATGAAACAGCCTTCCATTTAATATTAGGTCTGCAGGATCTGTTCTGCTTTTTAAGAAATGCTTACAGACATCTCTTACTTTTAATTTTCAACCTTAATTGCTGTATTTTCATCTGAATGTTTTATGATTTTGATTTATGTCTTAACTGTGATTCTGGTTTCATCTGTTTTTCTCTCCATTGTCTGTTCTCTTATGTCTTGATCTTTTTCACTGTAGACCACTTTGGTACAAATACGTTTTAAAGTGCTATATAAAAAAAATTGAACATAACAATTATATACTGTAATTGACGTCAACACTGTGCAACTAAAAATCAGTAAGATAATGCCCAACAATTGGAGTGAAGATATGATTAAACACCTCTAACTGCCTGGTGGGTGTAGTATTCTCTAGGTCCTCTTTCGTGTCTCCAGGAGGGGACTTAAAGATGGTGCACAGACGGTCATTGGAGGAACTGTGGACTGGTGTGGAAGTCAGACTGGCTTCTTGCATCAACCGTATTCGTCCGCTGCGTCTCTTTGGTGTGCATGCTGTGGTGCTGGCAGTGGACTGGCTGAGAGTTGCAAAATCACTTAGGGCACATGATGCATCAGTGGCTAAAGACGAAGCCATCTCTGAGGGCTTTTTCTCAGCTAGCATCTTTTTTGATTCCCTTTTTCTTGATTTCGGAGATCCACCTGAAAGATCATCAGTAGTTAGCTTGCAGCACTTTCAGTTGCAATTTTCACAATCTTGATACTATTGTAATTTTGAGTTGCATCATCTGGGTCTATACATGTCTTCAAAGAATGAGAGCATGAGACGTTTTTTTTTCTGTGCTTAGATGTTTAGCTGACTCTTTCTAAAACTTAGAGTTATTTAGACTAAACAAAATTGAGAGAAGACTAGGCAACATTATAAGCTGGGCTACCTGCCATTTTTTTCTATCACTTGGTGTAGTCTTGTTGTGGAGAAGTTTTCCCTTGATTTCAGTAGAAACAGTGAAATATCAAGACATCTCTTGGGGGATGCTGTTGATGGATTACCAGGGCCGCTTTGCTTCACCTGGATGCATGTCTCTTAGTCAGGCGAGAGACACTGGCTTACGTCATCTGTCACTGTGTGGGAAAGGAAAGGCTGTGATCTGAGATGGCAAAATCATGCTTATTCAGCTTACAGCTAAAGAGTTCGAAAGTCGGGCACAGTCATACTGGCCTGTTTAAAAGCCAGAGAGAAGACAGTTCCTCTTTCCCTTTGCCCATTTTGTTCTTGAGATTAATGCCAGCCTCACTGATTGTAGGTGCTTGCTAACGTCAGGTTGCTTCACTCACCTACCATGAAGCCTGTCGTCGAGGGGATGATATTTCCTCAAAAAAGGGCCTAGCGTTAGCGACTCAGCGTTGTCCCGTGACAGGTATTGATTGGACTGTTGGTAAACATTTGCTGTGTTTTTACGTTACAACGCTGATGTTAACATTGGCTAAGCTGTATTACTCACTCTGCATATTGAAATACGCTTGACTACGAACATCAGCTGCAGTTTTCCAAATATGTATTTACATGCATGCACAAAACACCCTAAACTACATTACAGCGTGCACTGCGAAAAACTTGGTTAGCATCGCTACGTTAGCAAACAAGCTACAAACTAAGTTATGGATCAATCCAACACGTGCACAAGAATCCTTAAAGTGAAATCAGCATCTATTGTTACACACTGCAGTTCAAAAGAGTATAACAAACAACATTTACCGACTTACGACGCCTTCCAAGGCATTCACAAGACAACAACTATTCCTCTGCACAGCTAGATACCTTCAATCCAAGGAACGTTCCTTGCTTCGATAGAGGAAGATCTCGCACATGCGCAACTCCACCAACGAAGACAGGAAAACAAAAAAACAACAAAAATTATTTATGACACCTTTTACCTTTTATAAAACTGGATGCCAATTGATACATTTTATAACCACTCATCGATACAATTTTAAGTTGTGGCTAATTTGTAGATTAAGCCCCTATTGTTAAGTTTAGTAAAGTGCGTCATATATCGTCCGCCCGCGCACATACAAAGAGTAACGTTAACAACTGTAAAACAAAAATACTTTTCGCTGACTGGAATAGATTTGCAAACTGTGGCAACTCAGATCATCAGCCTACTGACAGAATAAATTGTGACTGGATAAAGACATCAAATAAGTTAATCGCAAAAATAAAGATAAAAATGGCTTGGTCTGTAAACTGATCTTTGTGTAAGGTCTAAATACAGGAAGTAGTGAGCGCGGATTTCTCTCTTGTTCCTGGTTTTCCCTCTCTGTACAAAATAAAAACGCAGGTCCAAGACAGGCAAGCAAGCCTCATGGCTTTGACTGACACCCATTGGCGAATAGCTGTACAGCTCTGGACTGTAAGCTGTAGGAAGAGGCCCATATTAGGCAGACGATTTTATTTTTTTGGACATTCGTATCGTACCTATCATAGAGAATCTTTTATTGATGATATTTGCTAGGCGTATTCAGGTTACCGGTAGCTCAATCTGTGAGCACCTGCCTGTTCAAAAGATGGTGTAAGGTAAATAAGACTGAGCCTGCGCACTGATCAAGAATAGAAACAAAAACTTTTGTGTATGTCCCTACTGCACAGATTACAAATGTATAATATTGAATTTTAAGTATGATTTAGAAGGTTTGGAAACTCTTTTCTTGTCTTCTGTTCTTTTGGAGATTAATTTCTATTTTTTATGGACCAAAAAAAGCAAGGGTGAACAAAGTGATTTCTCCTGATATGTGATATTCAGATAATCATATTCAGATCAGATAATTCACCCTGAGGCCCAGCCTTACAACTGCACTGTATGAGGAAACATGAATGAAAACATCCAGCATATACTGATGAAAATTCAGCAGGTGCTCAGACAAGTCTAAGATAAATCTAGCCCGCCCTGCGTGTGTTTCAGATTTTAAAATAACCTTACGTAGCATGTATAGTGAGCACAATACATCCTCAGCTGAAACCATTGCAGATGCAGCAAAAATATTTCTAAAATGCAACAGAAACCGTAGTTGCAAGAAGGCTCATAAATGTCCTGATTGAGGGAAACGATCCACTCAGCTACAGAAGCTTGAGACACACAGAAAATATGTCCAAAGAGAGAGAAACCATTCTCCAGCTCTGACTGTAGCAAATGATTTGTCAGGCAATAAAACATGAAATCCTACCTGTCAGATCTTAAATTTAGAATTCTAGAAACAAGTTGATTAACATTAGAAACAAATGGGATTATCTCATCCTATTGGCAGATTTTTTTGACTTTCTGAAGAAAAACAAGCATTTTAACACTGGATATGAGACTGAGATGAGAATTACTTGTTAAGATTGAGATTTTTTGCAGTGCATGGCCCCATTAGTGTAAACAGTTCTCAAAATATAAATCAATTAATGAATTAGTCACCATATAAATAATCAAATCATTATTATATAATTACAGTCATCAGAAATAAACTCAAAAATACAATAAAACAGGTAAAGATAACAAACCTATATAAATTAAAATCAAAAACTACCCATTTAAAACACAGACAGGTGTCACTGAAACTTCTAAGGACTGCAATTACACTCATGTCTCAAAATTGGTGTAGTAATGATATATTCAAAATGTACTAATCCTCAGTTATGACTAATTGCCCGTTGATTTCAACAGTGCCAATGTTACTGCCTGTCTACTGCTTTAAAATGTGTTTACATTGTTTTCCATTCTCTTTTCATTCTCAGCATTGAAAAGACCAGATCAGATTGACAATTAAAGCTAATAGTATGTCTAAATAATGTAACTACCTTGCATTGTGCCTCTCATCATTTTGTGACAGTGTGGTATACATAAATCTCCCTTTGGCTCCTTTGGGTAAACTGCAAGGGATTAGATATATTAGTGCCATTTTTTCAGATTTTTACCCCTTCTGACAAGCAAAAATGTACCAATGGCATATGACCCTTCAAATGATAAGGAGGTCTCAGAGTATGTTCATCTATCTGTTGCTGGAAACAACTGTGTTCTCCAACATAATCCTTATAGCAGCAGCAGGGGGCGCTGTGTAACCACTCTTAAACTGTTATTCCACCAACATGTCACTGCTGAGCCTCCTAAACCTCTACATGCCAAAGACTCCTAAATGATACAGATTCACACGTGGACCCCCGTGGACCCTATTTATATTTATAAATTCTAGATTTGATTAACAATGTATTGTTTTAAACCCTATTTTTTTGTTTGTTTGTTTTCACTAACTTGAAAACACTAACAGATTGTTGCCTGTTACAGGTGGGACCTGAGGCAACATGAGAAGATTTGGTTTCCAAAACGCTATGTATTCATTTTTGAAATGACCTTAACTTAAAAATGCAAGGCCACTGATCTTTTGGAGGTTACTTAAACAAACTCTCCCGCTGAAGGTTCCCAAATGATGCAAGCAAATAATTAGCTTTCGGAGCAATCGGAGCAGCATTTTTTGCCAAGTCAATCAAGCACAACGATGCTTTCCCACTCTGATTTCCCTGCTGGACGCTTTAACCTCTTTTTTATGTATATATCACAGCAGATACTTTAGGAGAGAGGTAGATGACACGTGACAAAGGTCCCAGGCTGGATTCAGACTCAATATGTGGCGGCCAGATGGAGTACACCAGGACACCCAAGTGGGCTGACTGGGGTTGTGACCTGTGGAGGTAATTGTACATCACCTTTCTGAGGTGGGGTATGTTTGAACAAAAAGAGGAAACGTGCCTGGAGTGATGAGGTTTTTTACAGTAAATATAGGCTACATGTAATAAGGGAAATCAACAAAGAAAAATGACTTTTACTTAGATGCAACTCACACACACACACACACACACAGAGAGAGAGAGAGAGAGAGAGAGAGAGAGAGAGAGAGAGAGAGAGAGAGAGAGAGAGAGTCCTGTTGCTGCGAACCCCTGCAGCCCTCATTTAAAAGTTCAGGGTTCTGCGCCAAACCAGCAGCGGGGCTCCCTGTCACTCACTCGGACCCTGAATCTGCATTGGCCGGTGGCTGAGGAGTGTGCCGAGAGGACCCGCCCACATCCAGATGTGCGCCTCTCTCTCTTACCTCGTTCAGTCCACTGTTGGCTTCAGTGGAGCGCGGAGCTCAACAGGAGAACACAGATAGGACAATATTAACTAGGCACAACTAGGAGCTGATTTGATCTGATCTGGACCAGATAGCTCTCACAGGATCTGGTCACTCTTGATTTTGCCGCCAGTCCATGCGACTTCAAATGTGCATCGGAATTTGTCCCGGGGGGGCTGCTTTACCTGGCCAGCCTCAGATGCGGCGCTGATGGGCTGAGTGCGGTGCCAGGCTGGAGCGCTGCTGAGGCTCAGTGACAGAGCAGAGCCGCTCCTCTGCTGACAGGGAGCGGTCTGCTTTCCCTCCGCAAGCCACAGGACCTGTGTGAATCCTCAGTCTGGATTTCACGAGTTTCAGGAGATTTCTCCTGAGGAAACACGCAACGGAACGACTTATTCTTGAGTTTAAAGAAAAAAAAAACAGCAATTAGGATTTTTTGTTTCTTAATTGGCGACGGGATGGAATAACGGATTTTAACCCTTTTCCACATGGATTTGGAATTGGTCTGAGATTGCCTCCGGACTGAGAAGAGCAAACTGCAGGGGCGCGTGGTTAATTGAAATCGATCCGGTGGTCTCTTCTTGAATGTGAAACAACAGAGATTTGTTCTCTCTCCTCTCCTTTCCTCTCCCACCCCGTCTCCCACCCCTCCTCTCACCTCCAACATGACTTCACTGTCGGGGACCAAGGAGAGGTCTGTGAGCAGCCGGAGCAGAAAATATGGGGTAGGTTATTATTCATTCCAGTAGTTAAAGGGTGAGCACACCTCTGTCACCTTCAAGCCACGGTAAATGTACATTTAGGCAACATTAAGTGATGCAGCGGAGGGTAAACCCACCTAAACTCGAACTACACAGGTTTTTACGTGCAGAATAGCGTTCACCTATATTGGCTCTTTATAAATTCATATCTGCATGTTAAGTTGTATCAAACTGCTGCTGCGTTAAAATCAAATTTTGCAGGAAAAATATAAATGAATGTTGTTGAGGGAAATATTGCCCACCCGACTGATTTTTTGTTTACACTGGTGGCTGTTTGCCTTATGAGAGTCACCTACTGCCACAGAAGGTCACAGCTCACCCAGCTTTTTATTTAGCCTACATAACCGCTTATTGCATGGTGTCACAGCAAGCCACTGGCACCTGTCTCCAACTATCACCTCATTATTAGGCTACTGATGTATGGCAGTGTTGGTGTTTCAGGTATGTTTCAGATCAGGCATTATGCCCACACTTCTGTCCCATGTACTTGACCCTGCATACCGCCTACACAGCCCAGTGAGCCTACAGTTATAATGGGGGGCTGGATTACAGTATCTTTCACTTAATGGAGCAATGCCACCTATCAGCTATTACTGCTGGCCCATTATGAAAGATTGAAGCAATACCTAACTTCCTCATCTACGACCATACAGCTGGGTCTTCTGTCTGATCTGATTTTAAACTCTTTTAACCTCTTATGTTCCTGTGGCTGTGGGAATAAAAATGCACTCAAGGAATCTGACTTTATCCTGCTTATTCGGCCCTGGAGAAATCAGATCTGAGTCCATGAAGAGTCCAAAAAAAAAAAAAAAAATCACATGGTCTAAATTTGGCCTGTGTGGAGTAGTGCTGTAAAGAGATTCACATCATAGTGCATTGAGTGGCATTATATTGACTATCTGAGCTATTCATATTATTCCAGCCTGTGATGATGAAGTGATAAACAGAAACACTCACTTTAAATTACAAATTAATGTTGCTTCTAAGTTTAATTGACTGTATTGATGAGCAATAGTTCTTGTTTTGTTCTGTGAATTATCTGCACTTGGCGCTGTGCATTTATATTAGAGTCCTTGTCTGGGCATACTGGAGAGGATGGCTGGTTTATTGCCATTAAGCAACACTGCACTCAGTCTGTTCACTCTGCGGATTGACAATATAGCCTGTTCAAACATGGACCGCGCAGAAAACAAACACTGCTCCGCTTTAATAGGAGATTTTGCGCGATATCAGTGCGCCTTCTATTTGGTGATTTCAGCAAGATCGACGGTATAGGCATACAAACTGTTTCATCATTCAAAGGATACAGCTGCACACTGAAGTAAAGTGCAATACAAACAGTGTGTGATAGGCGGGTGAGGCCATCTGCCATCAGTGTTCCTCAGTTTGTCTCATCCTAATGCCTCCAACCTGTTGTGTGGAGAGATGCAGGCTCCATGTGGCATTTTTGCGTGATCAATGCATGTTTGCCCAATATTAGGCTCATCTCTCTCCCTCTCTCTCTCTTTCTCTCCCGCTTCCTAACAGATGCCCGACACCTCCCCGACCAAGTCAGCCTCCTTCTCCCCGGAAACATGGTACAGAAAGGCCTACGAGGAAACCACGCGGTCCAGCACGCGCCCAGCCCCGGAGGGTGCCGGCTCCATGCCGAGCTCCACGGGCACCCCGTCCCCAGGCTCAGGCACCTCCTCTCCGGGCTCCTTCTCCGGATCCCCAGGGACCATTTCCCCGGGGATTGGTACAGGCTCACCAGGGTCTTTAGGAGGCTCCCCAGGGTTTGGGACTGGGTCGCCGGCCTCAGGGAGCGGAAGTTCCCCGGGCAGCGAGAGAGGGATCTGGTGTGAGAACTGCAACGCCAGGCTGGCAGAGCTGAAGAGGCAAGCACTGAAACTGCTCATCCCTGGACCCTACTCTAGCAAGGTAAAAGCAATACTGTAATCTCTCTCTCTCTCTCTCTCTCTCTCTCTCTCTCTCAAGTGCACACACACACACACACACACACACACACACGCAACACATTGCCCATAATGATTATGCCT
>OMLF01010622.1:0-15153 GCA_900302615.1 Holocentrus rufus
ATTCGCGAATTAATCACACATTTTTTTTTTTATCTATTCTAAATGTCCCTTGAATTATCATTTTAATACTCTTATCAACATGGAACAGTGAATAGGCTTGCTTTTGCAAATGTTTTTTATTGAAAACAACAATGTGTAGTGTTATATTTCACACTAACATTCTCACTTTGAGCAGTCATTCACATTTGAAGCAAAATCTCACACAATTTAACACTGTCAATAAACAAATGATAAAAAAATAAATACTTGGTTACAAAAAAGCTCCTTTAACAACCCTTTCTAAGGGATCAAAACAGGGTGATACAAAATAAAGTTACAAAGTGCACATCATTGTAAACTAGGACTCAGCCTCTCGTGCAGTTAAACCATGGCTTAAACTTTCCTTTCTTAAGTTTCCTTTGAACATACTAGCAGTCAGACTATACTGCTCTTCTATTTATTCACCAGAGGCTTATCAACCCAGCCTCTTATTTCTCTCCAGAAAGAATGATCCATCCATTTCGACGTTTTGCACTTGACATCCACACAAACTGGTAGCCTACTCTTTTACAGCGAGCAAGCAGGCAAGACCAAGCACGTGCGTGGGGCGTGCCTATTGTTTTGTTTCCAGTTTACAACCGGATCCTTTAGTTTTTCTAACATTACTAGCAGTGGCCACAGCTTATAAAAAATGACAAGTTCACTAGGTCACAAAGAACATTAATCTCACAAACAAAAAAATGACGTCGTTAAAATTGATTTGCATTAATGCGTGAATTTTTGACAGCACTATGTTGTATGGCGTATACAAACCGGTAGCCTACTTTAAAACCTGGTAAATGGTGTTGTTGGTAAATTGTCCCATTCCTCATGTGTTATTGACTCTAGTGCTCCATCCTAAAACTGTATCATACAATGTAGTGAGAGATTGTATCATGCCTTCAAGTGCACCGTGTAAGCTTCTGCAACCACAATCAGAAGTGAGAAATCGAGAAATTACATTCAAGTGAATTCGATGATGAGAACCATGTAGAGTCAACCATCAAATTACACGCTTATTCCATGTTTTTGTTAACTGAATCTAAAGGGTCTTCACTTGCTCAAACACACTGATATAAAAAGGTAGTTCATATCTACTATTCTATTCTTTACAATAAGAAGGCAAAATGCCCTCAATATGCATCACAGCTTTCTGACTGAAGATCACAGGAGCAACCAGGCAAAATATGTACACCCTGACACAGGACTGCCCCCACCCACAGCTTTAGCTTTCAAGAAGTTTGCTCACTAATAACATCAGCAAGCAGAGGCAAGATGGAGGTGAACTGAGCTCAATTTAATTATCAACTTTACATTCTCATCCATTTGTTTATTGCCAGAAGGCAGGTAGAAATGGAATTTATAACTGCAGCATCATTTGGTTCAGCAGAGATGTACAGTTGTGAGTCATCTGCATAACTATGGAAACATACATTGTGCTCTCTGATGATGTCACCAAGTGGCAGCATGTATAGTGAGAATAATAATGGACCGAGTCAGCTCCTTTGTGGAACCCCAAAACAGTTGTCATGTTTCTCAGACACATGATCTCCGAGACTGACATAGAATTTTCTCCCTTTGATGTATGTTTTGAACCAGTTTAACACACAGCCAGAAGTAGCTAATTTACAATGTATGTACTACATATGAAATACTATGTACAGTATATGCACAATGGCTGCACACTTAAATATGTTTTTATAAAAAAAAAAAGTTGCTGAAATGTAAACCAGCTTTGTAAACCTTTGTTGGATGGCATATTGCTCAGGAGAGCACAGCATAGGTCTAACTTTGTAATTCACTCCACTACCTGCCTCTGCTTGACAATCTGCCAATCACCTACCTGCCTGCTTCCTGCCGTTCACAGCTGCAGCTGGTTTAGTCATTATCTCAGCAGTATATATACACCTATGTACCTTCCCACTGGCCATTTGCCAGATTGTCTCTTGTGCTTGTAGCCAGTTTTGTTCCAGCCTTGTGCCTGTTCTTGTCTGCTTGTTTTGTTATTAACAGCTTCTGTTTGACCTGGACTTTCTGTTGTCTGGTGATTCTCACTGATTTTACCTGTACAACCTTGTCTGTGTGTAACTTTGCATTTGGGTCCCACCTGATTGTTGACAATTTGCCTGCCTTCTGTGACCATCAATACCTCTCTATAAGCCAGTCAGCCGGACAAAATGTTCATTCAAGAATATTTTCTGAACCAGCCCACTTATTTCACATGTTCATTTCAATCTCATGAAATCTGCATTTGAACAATTAATTTTTTAAAATCTTATCGCTGTCATTTAAAAAAAATGAACAAAACTTACACGGTAGTCACATTCTCTTCTACTGATCACAAATCTGTAAAGCCCACTAACATAGAAATATATCAGCCATTTCGGGAGTCTTTCCAAAGGATATAATATGAAAACAATCCATGGCTGGAGAACTCTCTGGAACAAGACGCCATGTACTGTTTTTGCTTTCATCTTTTCCTTCACAAAGAAAAATACAAGAACAGAACAGCCAGTTATGTCAGTGTTATCAGTGATGAGCAAGCCAACCGGACAAGATCCCACGTGCCCCTGTTCTCTAAGAGAGCACAGAATGATATACATTTGTTATGTATTTCTCTCCTCATCAGGACAGAAATACATAAAAAAATCAAGATGCTCAAATCTCTCACACAGAGTAGGTCTCCTCTGTAGTTTGCTGCATCCACAAAATAGAAATCCGATCATTTCCTCCAAGCATGTAGGGCTGAGACATCAACAAGCTAAGAGTTGGAAAATGCTGTCATCTCTCTGCACAGCAAAGAATACCATTGTTTACTGTTCATTGGTATTCTAACCTGAGTAGGCAGCGCAAGGTTGTAGAGTACAGGGTTCTCAAACACAATGAAAAGGCCCTTTAGGGCATCTCATAGCATACACTCTCAAGACTTCAGTGTCCACTTTGTCAGCTTTTTTAATCTGGCAAGAAACAATATGTCTTTTCTCCAAGCAAGCAAGCAGAAATTCTGCACCAATGGCATTCTAGCGTGCATTGTATCCAGGTCACTGAGTCAAAACTACAGAAGCTTTCTGACACCCTATGGGCCTGATAAGAAAGAGCTCTGAGAAACCAATGAAAGGTTCTGTCTTCTGTGCTTAAAGTCATTAAAGGATATGCAAGATCCATGAGAGGATGTACCTCAACATACTTAAAGGATAATTCCAGTATTTTCAAATCTGGGCCTTATTTGTCCCATCTTTTTGGGTCTAAATGATTACGAGGGACAAAACCTCTTAGAAATGGTCCAAGATTAAGCGAGTACGCTATAACCGTCAACCGCAAAATGCTACAATGTAATCCAATGGGATAATTGGTCCGCATCAAAGTCCATTCATTTAAAGTGCTTGTTTTTGCCACTGACAGGCTCAGATTAATATTATACGTGTCTGACAACATTATGGAAAGTGCTGGCACCAAGTGCGCATTACCTTCACTCTGTCTCCAGCAGGTCTCTTGGAACAGCATTTTTCTTTTGGCAAAGTGCTTTGGTATAGGATTTCTTCTCTTCTTTGTCTGCCAGTAGCGATCCTGGTCACTGTAGATCCGATGGTCTGCAAGGCGCACTGTACGGACAGGAGTGTTAGCATCATTTCTAGCACAACTAGCCACAAATTCAGCATATCTGTATCCCGGAAAGGCAGTCTCTGAAAGCTGCACAAAGTGCACCTCCAGGTCAATCCATCCAACATATACACACCACTACATCTGCCTGAGAGAGCCACCAGTATCAGATGTTGGAGGATTGTTGCAGAGCAAAGGTGCTTCCGTTTTCTGGACACAATGACACAAGAACTACAGAAAAGATTTAAAGGAGATTACCATAACAGAAAGAATTCTGCACTCATTTCACTGCATCACAAATCTGAATCTGGGTAGGCAAAACAGATGTATTGCATGCCAAAGCCATTCACATACAAGGTTATGGTTTTGATGGAGAAGATCTAGAATGAACAGCATATTATCGACTCTTCATTCCTAAAAATTCACATGAATAAGGTAGCCAACGACCTTGTGGCCTGAATCATGGATATAGACAGAATGGAAATAAGCTCTAGGAGATAAGTGCATCAAGCTATTTCCTAAAAGTGACAATTACAGGGCAGGTTTTTATGTTGGTGGTTTATTTATTTTGCCCAAACACTGTAGGTATTCATTTTCCAGTCAAAAACTCTGACCACCCACTGAGGTCAATTATTAAATTTTCCAGGTTTGTATGTAATTGTGGTGATAGAGATGGCACAGAGACTCAGGATGAGCAACAATCTCCACTGGTACGGTGTCCTGATGGCACATCTCTGTAACTGCTCATTCCTGAGCACTATCAAAGAACTGAATGATTATAAAGGGAGTTTTATATTTTTCACAGTGGTCTGTGTAGATCTGAAACTGCAAACACACTCAGAGTACATATTACACTGTATGAAGTAACAGTGGCACCTGGTGGTATAAAAACAAAAGTCTACAGTACTTCCTGGTATACTGTAATGAGATGCTTCCTCTCTTTTAGTCTACATTAAGGCAGGCTTGAAGGACAATAAATATGTACCATATTGAGATTAAGGAGAGATTAAGGATTAAATTCCCCTGAGCTTCACACTGAAAGTAATGTGATATGAGTTTTTTTTTAAAGAGTTTTATATATGAGGCTTCAACCAATGTTGATACGTTAAGTTAAATTATCAGCAGTCAATATTTAGTACCAACATTCCTTGTGTTTCCATTTGACCATTTTCATGTAGATAAATAAAGTATAAAGTATAAATAAATGAATAAATAAATAAATAAATAAATGAATAATACAGTATTCCCTTGGTGATCATTTAGATTATGAGAAATCAAGCGACTGCATTCGGGGTTCCCACACTGTGTTAAATGTAAATTTCCCCGACTTTTCCATGACTTTCCATGATTAAAATACTGAATTTCTATGACTTATATAAAGGCACCTTGTCATTTTTTTTTTAAAGCACTTCAGAGGTCTTATTTAAGTTCATCATTCTATTTTATTCTGAGGGGGAAGTGACCAAATAACTAATCACTGATTTTTTTTTTTTTTCTTAATTAAGGAAGAAAAAAATTCCATGATATTTCATGATTTATTCCAAGAATTTATTAAATAGCCTGACTTTCCTTGTCTGGAATAAACTAAATTCCATGACTTTCCAGAAATTCCATGACTAGTGGGAACCCTGTGCTACTGCTACTACAACTACTATTGTTACTAAAAATACTGCTGCTACCACTACTGCCCTGGTATTCATTCTTCTCTTCACAACTATATACATATATATAGTATCAAATTGCAGCACCAAGAATTGTTTTTTGGGTGAAAACATTAACCTGCCAGAGACTCAGAGAGTGAGTTCTCTGCTTAGAGTTGTTATGTGATCAATAGAGAGCCTGAGTATTTGGCTAGACCTCTGGGTCCAGGGGTCAAGTCCATATCACACAGTGTAAAAGCATTCAGTTTAACCAGGGAAATGTAGATCTACAGACTGAAGAACAGGTCTGGTTAGTCTGTCTGGTTAGAAACACAAATACTACCATAAGGAAAATGGAGTCGTGTTGAAAGAAACATTCCCAATGAAGCTCTTTATCTGTGTCCCAAACTGAAAATATACACAGTATAGCGAAATGGGCCAAGACGTCAGTCATTACTACTGCAAATTCCTGCCTGTACTGCACTTCATGTTGCCAACAAAAATGCAGCACATATACCCCTGCATGATTTGTAACTGAATGTGTGAATTGCATGGCATTATAAAAAAAATGATTTCCTTGCTATATGTGTGCAGGCTTTTTTTAACAGGTATAGCTGACCATCTTTCAACATAGATGAAAATGGTCTTTCTTTTGCAAATTTTAATCCATTGAGCTCTGTCTTTCTCATAGACTCATTCTCTGCTGTAAAATATAAATTAAAAACTATAAAAAATATATATATAAACTGGTAAGAAACAATATACTGGATGAGTTGCAGCCTTCGTCAAGATAAATACATTGAGGCTAGGTGAGAAAATAGAAAGTGAATGTTCTTTTCCCTGCCATGACAGAAATGGTCCTGTTGGAATGGAAAATTCAGAGGTTTACATTTCCCAGATGCATACGTCATCAAGACCTTGTCAGCACGGTATCTGTGAAATGGATTTTCAGTGTGTGAGTGTGGGCCAGGCCATACTGTGGCACTCTGCAGACTGCTGTCCCATGGTGGAATGACATTTGAATTACTCCTCCAAACTCCTCATACTTGGCTTATATACTGCTTTAGAAGCGGTTCCACTAAATATAGATTTCTACCATTTGTGGATTTTAGTGTAATTTCATATATACAAACAGACAAATTTCTGTCAAATTATTATTATCTTTATACTGTAATTTCCTGCTGGTGTCTGGAAAAGGTTATAAAGGTTACTGTTATTAGAAAAGCTTTCTCTTTATTTATATGCACATATAATTCAAGATGTTTACTGAGGAAAATATCAAAACTTTTGTGTGAGCGGGTAACTTAATGTTCTTACATTTTCAAAAAGTTTTGGACTAATGCTACATTTGGACAGTACTCATCAATTAATAAATTCAAAAATATGTCTCATGACAAATTTGTATTTACCAGGTGTTCAAATGGTAATGGCTAACTGACATGCATAACACAAATGTGCACTGGGATATCAAGAGGCTGCACCTGTGACTTCATACACTGAAAGAAGTAAACTGCCAGGAGTAAATTATTTAGATCACTATTGTTTGCCAGTCACTGTTACAATTATTTACATACATTATCATCAAAAAAGGCAAGTTATACTGTATGTGTGTTTATTTACTTACTTGGTAGTCTACATGTCGAGGTGATAATGTCACCTAATTAAACTTGTCCAAGCTCATTGAACCATTAGCTAGCATCATTGTCCAATCAGGGTCCAGTATTGCGGCTGTTCTGCCTGTGAAGGCTTACTGTTCAAATTTATTCTTGTACAGCAACATTTATTTGCAATAAATCCTTAAGAATATTGTTCTCATTCGAGAACAATACATGAACAAACTGACATTTAAACTATTCACCAAACCTCTTATGCATGCAGTCTCAGAATAAATAAAAATAACTAAAAGCCTCTGCCTCCCAGAAACACTCCATCGTCGAAGGACCTCAGTCTCCTCTGGCTTTTCCAAAGTATACAACACAATCAAACTAAACGTGATAAGTCCAGTCCAGCTGAGATGGAGCTGCTCCCATGGGAAACCAAGGAGGGTTAACCACAGCAGGCTGATCTTTCTAAACCCACGCATTACTAATTGGAGACAAGGCTAACGTGTCATGTCAGTCTGCCATTTTGCGACTGAATAAATTATACTTTTAGCTGCTGGTCGGAAAGTTAAAAACCATTTGCATTCTTGTGCCTTCGGTAGCCATGTTATTTACAAGACAAGTGAAGCCATGAGAGTGACCGAAGTCTGTAACACTCTCAGAGTCCTGATGCCTCACTGCTACAGATCATTGACCAACTACCAATTTCCTATTATAGCCTTGCGGAAGGCATGACACTGACTGATTCATACGCTGATAACTCCTGTCTTCAATTGGCTGTTGCTGCTGTTTCTCAGCTTGTGATTGGCTGTTTGTGAAACCAACCACCCGAGGGTTTCCGGTGGTGTTCCAGCATGTTGGTAGTGCTGCAGACTGCCGGTTGTGCGCAAGCCATGCCATAAATCCAGTTCCTCCACATTTGTTCATGTCTACATCATCACAAGTGTTTGGTCAGCATACTGTTCTGGGTGAAGCTTAATGCCATCTGACCACAGATGATGTAATTTCCTGCTTTTAGAACTCCGATATTACTTTGGATCTGTGTGTGTGTGTGTGTGTGTGTGTGTGTGTGTATTGGTGGTCATGGTGGGTGGGGGGTGGCACGGCGCAGTAGTGGAGCAGTTAGCCCAAACCTTTCTAATTAAAGATGTATGAAAGAGGCCCCTGAAAGGACATCTGGAGCTCCCATCTATGGTCCCATCTATCGGCCCACCACAAACTGAGAGGCCACCCATGTGAGGTGGGAGCGGAGGGAGACTGTGCAGGCTGGGTAGAGAGTGACATGGTCAGGGTGTCTGCACTCTGAAACTGCATTATACAGCACGTGGAGCCAGGAACTAAGCATTGTTAAATCACAAATCTCCAATGAACCATGTCTGGCTCCATCATGGAGGTTCACTGTAAAATTGGTTGTTGGTTAATAATTTCTAAATAATATGAGATTAGAAAAAGATGCAAGATGCTACCTTGTGGCTGCAGATCCATTAAAGGATCACACAAACCATGAAAACAGTAAAAATAGTAAACTATCATCATAGTCAAAATACCCCTGAGACCTAAGGTGGTGCAAGTCACCAAACCCATGAGGGTTCTTCCTCTTGGGGCCATGACTCTGCACAGCAAAAAATAAATAAATAAATAAATAATTAAGTTCACTGTTCACACAGTAATATCTTGTCAGTCATCAGCCATTGCTCCACTTTGTCCCTGAAAATTTTGTGGATAATCAAGTTTCAAGTTTCAGTTCAAATTCAAATTTATTTAGAACCCCAAATCACTGTTTGGAAGGTTGGAAGTTTTAGAACTAAATGATATTAGACGCAGGAAGTTTGCCATAGTTTTAGTGAACCTACAGATCCTCTTTTATAGGCCAGGCAGAAGATCTTGTTTCCAATTTCCAGAGCTGACACTGTTGGCACCACTGACTATGTCTCAGTTAGGCTGGATAATGGTAAAACTGACTGAAATAAGACCTCAAACTATTTACACTGAAAGTGACGGTGTCCAAAGATTATATTTTCTCTCACACAGATCCAAGAGGACAGTGCCAGCTCTGTTCAGTATCAAACGTGATGCAAATGTTCCTTCATGCAGAGTACAATCATCATCATCAACACTGGAGCGCTGAAATGTGTGCTTTTTAAGGAGGTCTGCCACAAACTGTACTTTTAAGACATAAACACATACTAACTGGGTTGAGGCCTCAGAGCTGTGTACATGTGTGCAATTGCATGCAAGCATATGCACATGTGCAGTATGTGTGTGCAGTGTGTGTGCAGCCATTTCGTACTTGTAACTGAGGGCAGGGGAGAAGGTGTTGCTTTTAAAGGCATCCCTGATTAGTACATTTTTGATTAATCAGCTTTCTCTAGGAGGTCAGTCTTGTTCCATGTAAACATAACACGGCTCATTTGGAAAGAAAATGGTGTATTCTGTGTATTTGATGGTGGAATCTTTATAAGAGAGTTTGTAAGAGCCCCACCGCAAGCTTGGCAGCATGGTGCTGTCTGCTGCGAGTGTTTACAGTACATCCTCCTACAGAATTACTATTCCAAAAGCAAAAATACAAAACGGTGTCTTGATTACAGAACAACACAGACCCAACATGTGGCCCAAATTTACAGGCTGAATTAAACCCTTTGCCTTTACTGGTTTCAATTAGGGTTAGACCAATATAGCTGCTAACCTTTAAACAGTTTCATTATTCTGGCTTTCAGTGGAGAGTTTTAGTGTCCTATGGCGGTCTGAAAAGCTTGTGCACCCTGACAAGAATAATGTTCTGAGAGAAACGCTGAATACTTGTAACATTTTGCCACAAAAATGGAAAGATTTAAAGACATTGAATACCAGCATAAAATATTATATATCAGCAGCTTCAATGCAGAAATAGCAGCCTTCAAAACCCCAAGGCGGTTGAACTCTAGTTTTGTTGTTTGAAAGAACTGATTTAAAAAAAGATGATGTGTAATCATGAGGGAAAGTTTTGTATACAATGGATGAGAAAATTAGAAGCTTCATTTGATCTAAGGCTGCACTCACCCTTCGAGACAACCTACAGTTTGAAGTTCACAAAACCCCAGGTCAAGATGTCAAGCTGCAGAAATTCACCTTGTATCACCGCATGCATTCACTCATTTCAGCTTTACTGGTTTGTTCCTTTTTTGGGGCATGTCACAGGATTCTGGGTCCATTTCAAGCATGCACTGAGACACCCTGACCATTACAGTCCATCACAGGGCTAACACACATAGACAGACTCTCCCCTTCACAGTTATGGGCAATGTCAAGTCTCGAGTCCACCTGACTGAAGGAAGCAACCTGGGAGAACAGCGTGAAAACTCCACAGAAAGGAGAGGGAATTGAACCCACAACCATTTAGGACAGAGTGCTGCACAATGAAACACCATGATGCCTCTGAGTCACCATATGTTGCATTGTAATGGACAGTTACTGTTTACCATACAGTGGTAATGTTATCCATGATGTTGTGTATAAACCACAACAGCAGAGGGCAGTGTTTGCATTCAGTGTTCAGTTATCCAGGCAAGATGAGTCAGATGAAGGTCCTCTTATAGGAGAGATATGAAATAAGACCAACTCTAAAAATATACTCTGTTCTTCTTTCACTAGTTTTACTTGGTCTTTTTGTCCTCTGACGATTTGCTCTTTACAAAGCAGTCATGCTGAGGAAGGTCACCCAAATCAAAGTCAAAAAGTGTCACAGAAAAAGAATTAAAAGACAGCAGCAAAATAAGATTTGAGTCTTTTTTCACTGTTGGAGTGCTGCTCTAGTGTTCCATAAGAGAATTGTTTGACAGAGATTGGCTTGAGGCAGAGCACCCAGTGCCGATGGGAGAGGTTCTCATGATTTTCCCTCTTGTGGATTGATCTGCAGATTTCTGCAGTCCACAGTAGTTCATATCATGTAGAAATATATCTTATAATCTAGGGATACATCCTGCATCATGGTTCACAAGAGTTATGGTGAAATTTTAAGAAACACTAACAGTATTTAAACAATAACATAATACAGCATAGATGAATAGCAGTTTAATTAAAACAAAATAATGTACGCAGTAAATATATTCAATGATGTTTTGAGGATTAACTGACAGCAGAGTAGAAGGAAGTAATTAAACCCTAAGATGTCAAGTTCACTTTTGTGAAATATTGCTAATATTAGAACAGCTTGGCATGGTGGAGGCAAAGTGAGTTTCTCCTGACAAAATATTTTTTCCTTGAATTTACGACCTTGACTTCTGAGACGGGCCGCTGGATTTTGTGTTAGCCACAAAGTTTGGAACAAATTCACCTTTAAAAGGGTTTGACATGCTGAGGTATCGCCTGGAAAATTTCAGCCCTGATAGCAGAGAGGAGACTATATGCAGACTAGTGTTGAATCTCTGCAATCAGTTTTTCTCTCATCTGACAGTAGGTTAATATTACCTGACAATGGCAAAAAGGCACCTTCAGTTGTTATTTGGAGCAATTCAAAACATATAACCATTTTTGCACCTGTGACAGACAAAACTCCTTGGAAAAAAATATCAGCAAAATTGTTTTAGTAAGTCAAACAAATGTGATGTTGAGTTTACTTACCTTTACAGCATGATTTTTTCTTGTCAGAGAAATGTATAGATAGTGTTTTTTAGGGTAAACAATGCTTTTAATGAAGGTAATATTTTTGTTGCCATTGCAGTTATGGATTGAGTGTGATTCTGTAATTTATTAATTAAATCTTATGTCTGCAAGGCTTAATTTACTCCAAACTAATCAGAGTCAATCGGTCCTCGATCGGTGGAACAGGAAGACTTGATGTTTTTAAGTCTGAATATTTATAAGCTGATTCACTCAGAATGTCCTCTGTCTCTTTTATCACAGAGCAACAGACTTCATTTCAAATTAACTGCAAAATTTTCAGCTGAGGCCTTGTTTGAGACTCAGCAGTAGCTACGTACCACAACAAAGGGAGTGGGCAAACCAGAGTTAGCTTTCCATTACGATTCTTCATTTGGAAAAATGACATTTCAAACTTATTAAAGAGGTGTACAGCCACATAAAAGTGCCCTGAAGTGTAACTTTATAAGCAAACCATGTATTAAACAAAAACCAACGGGCCCACAATAAACCTCATAAACCATACAGGCGCTGCTGAATGAAAAACTTCACTAAGAGAAAATTAAAAATGTACTATCTAACAAACATAAAGAAATCACTAGATACATTTTTATTGATATTTGTGTTCTTTAATTGCACTCTGCAACTTTATTAGAATATCAAATATGAAATTGATGTATTTTTCCAAATGCATGTCAAAAATAGGACTTAAGTCTGACAATTTTGTTCCAATTAATCCCAGTATTTATGGCATTATTGCTGTCTGCAGGATCCTTGCAAGCCAACTGACATACATAGTTGTGTTAGACTGACTTATTAAATATCCAATAGCTTAAGCCTCTGATATTATTAAGGTTTCTCCCTGACCACAGCTACAGAAAAACAGACTTGAAGACCTGATGTGGTTTGAATTCCATTGAACAATTTATTTGTCAATTACATTTATTTTATTTTTTTGTAAATTAATTACCTCATTTCCCCTGCCAATAGATAGGTGGGTCTTGCTGCCTTTAAAGAACTGCTGACCCTAAAAGGATTTATTAGTCTGAGTTTCAGAGAAGAGTTTCAGTGTCCCATCATGTTCTAAATGCTGTTTAAGAGGCTTTTGCACCCTGACAATAATATGCTGGTGTATAGACAGAATCCGTGTATATTTTGTTAAGTTTTTGGCATGAAAATGGATAGACCCTACAGAAAATACTGAATAACCTCACAGAGATTGGCAGCTTTGGCCTTCAAAACCTATTTCAATGGAAAACCTGGCAACCTAACAAAACCAGCAAGGAAAAAGCTATTTATTTCAAGTACACATAACCAAGACACCTAACACCAACATCCACCTCCCAATGACTGTAGTGTGAACTAACTCACCTGCAGAAAATGTCTTCCCCCATGGGAGCCGTCAAATTAGTGGCAGCGGGATATTACTGGAGCCCTCGGGTGTTGACATGGAGCGAGGAGGAACACATCTTGCCCTGAAGGCCCAGTTGTGCCACGGCTTGGCCTAGCTAAAATGGAACCATATGAGCATTAATAGGCACTTTGGGCCCTCGCTGAGGGATTACTTTACAGAGCTACTAATTATCCTAATTTGTTAGGTAAACACAGTGTTTTTGCTGCGGGACCTTACACCCGGGACCACCGGATGTGGTGCTGTGCCTGTACAGGACTGACTGAGCCATAACACCCCTGCTAGCTTTTGGTGGTCTGTTAAAGCAATTTTCATCAAAATGAATCTAATTTCCTCCCTCTTGCCTGGCTTCATGTGTGCGGTTTATCTGCTGCTGTCGACTACAGGTTTAAAGCAGAGCTCAGAAATATCAGTACTTCCTGTTTTCAGGCGAGGAGACATGTCCCAACATTTCAGGATTAAAGGCTGAAGCTGTTTGACAGGTGAGCGGTGAGGGGTGGGGGGGTTCAAACGGTGGAGAAAGTTGCTCATCTAGCTTTTTTGTCTTAATCTCAACTGTCTGTCAGTGTCTTGATTACATGACCTCTGCTTCTTCAAAGTGTGCTAACCGAGGAGCTTTAAGTAGGAATTCAAACTGAAAATGACATTCCACTGGTGTGATATTTTTTACATGGAAACAGTATTTGATCCAATTGTTAGTAGGTCTTAATTTACCCATGTTCCTCATATATCCGTTACAGCCAAGTTGATGCCCTCGAATGGCACTACAGCTGGAATATTTTTACTCAGTTCCAAATGATTCATTTACATAGAATAACCCTCATGCAATTGTACTTTTCTCAAACATGCATTATTTCCTTACTTGATACTTACACTTTAACACTTTTATACTCTAGAATGAAATAACTTAAAAGGAACTGTGAAAACTTGACCACCATGTAATGTTGGGCTAAGGTTATGGTTATCACTTGTACTTTTGTTTTCATTCTCAACTGACCTGATCTACTTTTTCTATTAATGCTAATGCTAATACATGTATGAGTTTGAATGCTATGGCTCATTTTAGCTTTTGAAGTCAAAGGAAGTTTGGTGTTTGTGGTGAAACCTGTGCAGAGAAAAAACACAAGTGTACTAATTTTGTTTGGATTTTTTTCTTTGAATTTCCTAATGTGTTTGATTATACTGATATACGGCTTGTAATAAAATCAGATCTGGTCCAATCAGTGTAATCAACAGTTTGATTACATGTTCATTGTAGAATATATCAATACGACACTGTCTATGGGAAGCCCTGCCCCTGAATTGATTGCAATGTAACATTTAGATCAGATTCCACACAAGTCTGCAGTTTTAGTGTCCTGAGCAAGTCTAAAATTTAGAGACTTTTACACAACTGTAAATTCACCCAAAATACTGAATCCTTGCAATCTTTTTAGGTTAAATGGAAAACTGAATTTTGAATGCTGGTACAAAGTAATGGCTATCAGTGCCTTCATTCTAAATATATTGGCATTGATCTTTAAGAACTCATATCAGTCAAACCTGGGTAGACTATTTGATGACTAACATTGTACTTGGAACCATTTCAATGGATGCAGGAACCTCACATCATGTTGTTAATTAGCCATAAACAGAATAAACAGAGCATGAATGCATAGGGTGTCAGACTCCACATCTAAAAGCTGACAGCTGATGCAACACAGTTCTTAAAAAAGTTCCAGTGAGGGTCAAATAGCTTGGGTCCAAAATAAATTGTCCACTTTTTTCTGAGGCAAGGTTATAGGAATGGTTCAGATTTATTGTGCGTTGCATTTTGGAGGATGACTACATGCATGTGGTCAGTAGCAGCGAGCCAGTGACCCAGCCTACCTCTCAGGTTACGCCCTATATATAACATCCCCCCTCTGCCTCCTCCCTCCCTCCTTTCCTTTCCAGCACAACTTCCCTGGAAGCTCCTTCTCCTTCCACACTGGTCCTGGCTGTCTCCGCTGTCATCCGAGATCCTCCTCAGCCTCTCAGTGTTTACCCACCACCCGCCTGGCAACCGTCTGCGTGCTCAGGATTACCAGAGGTCCTTCCTTTCAACGCCACCATCTCTGCCTTCCTTCAGCCACTTTCTCTAGGAAATAAGGGGGGGGGGTCTGGAGGTCTGAACCGAGAGGGGCTGCAGAGGAGAGCTGTAACTGCGGCAGCCTTCATCCTCGATTCCTTCTCCTCGCTCGCTCTTCTCTCAACTGGTGCTTGTTTGGAGAGTTTTGGTTGACTT
>OMLF01010624.1:6705-17541 GCA_900302615.1 Holocentrus rufus
CCACCACCCAACTGTTGTCCTCCCGTACCCTCTCTTCTGCTGTGCCCAAATCACACCCATGCTGCCTTGCTTTGTTCTTGTCGCTGTGTGATTCCACCACAAACCCATCTGGACTGATCCTCCTGCAGCACTAAGACAAATATGAAATGAGACACAAAAAAAAAAATCACAAAATGCTACTTTCTATCTGATTAATTTTCCTAGCGTGCTTGTGTGCTTTTAGTCTGAGTTGGGCATTTCTTTTGACTGAAAAAGCCATGGTCTGAAATTATTTTCTTATATTGGCTTACCTGTAGTCAAAAGATGCTTACTGTTTGGATGGTTTCCTCCCTCCCCCGCCCCCTAAAAAAAAAGACACAATGGAAACAACAACAAAAAAAAGAAATGTGATGAATTAAAAGCTGTAATTGAGTTATTGTGGCTTACTATCCCATTGTTTCCAGTTGTCCCTAGCACGGCATCTCATCGACATAATTGACAAGGGAATGGGCTTGGTCAGCTGGTCTCCGCTCCCTGCTCCCCCACCAAGTCTCTTCACAGAGGAGTGAGGCATAATACTTGACAATGTTCTTTTTTGGTTTTTCAGTTCTGTTTAACAAACTGTTGAGTAAAAGTGTACCAGTTACAGTTTTTGTTTTCTTTCTTTTTGACCTGTAGCCAGCTTGTATCAGAATACTTTCAGAATGAAATTGAAAAAGAACAATACTCACACTATCAATCTGTTATAGAGTGTATATTGTATTAACACTGAAGCCAAACTGGCTACTTTTTAACATATTGTTAAGTAATATTAAATCTTGTCTTTCTTTTTTGAAAGATGGAATACAGTAGTATGGCAGGATATGTGTCTTGTGTCAAACCTTATTTCCTACATGCAGTAGAAATTGTCAATAAAGGACATAGACAATTTTGACTATACACACACACACACACATCCAGATAATATACATCTAAATACAGAATACATGAAGTCAGGAGACTAAATCATCCCTTCCACCGTTCATAATTAAAGGTGGATTCAGCTGTTGATCATGATCATGCCCATAAAGGACCGGTGAATAATCTGCTATGCTGGTGAGGGAGTGTTATCACATTGCCATCACTGCTGCTCCTCTGTGCAGGTTTGCGGCCACATAAGGGTGCAGATTGAGTCACACCCTCAGTACACGTTCCTTCTGGGAACTCCAGCAATTGACAGTCATAATCAATCTGTAAGGCCACTGTAACTGAGTCATGTGGATCGTAAGGTTCAGTTTCATTTGCGAAGAACGCAAAGACAATGATGTAGCTGCCATTGGTCTACTCGAGGCATTTACATGTCGCTCTGTTTAATATATACACATGAAACTCGAGGGAAAATTGCTCTGTGACAGTTATGAAATCAAGTGCATTCCCTCTGGGTAAAATGTGCATGAAATGAGGTCAGGTTATGACTTATCTAGATGTAGATGAGTTACCACATACGATACACTCTGATCTGTTACGGTGCTATGTCGAGACAAAGTTTAGATCACCTGCATTAAAATCCTGTTTGCTCCGCTGTATTTTATCACCAAAAACTACATTTTATTTCAACTAAGGGGCAAACATACTAGAAACAGAAGGGTGTTTTGTAAACTTTTTGAGGTTTTTCTATGATCTCTGAACTTCCTCTCTGCCTCAAAACGTGCCATAACTGCCTTACGTAATGGCTCCTTCCAGGTTTTTAAAAAAATATACAGTGGGTAAAGTTTAAAACAAAATCTCAACCTCAATTTGTAATTGATTTTCGTATCTAAAACTTTAAAAATACACATATACACATTTGCAGTTTTTATATTATTTTTATGTCATACAGTACACATTTTCAAATATAGAGTGGCACAATGTTGCCCTACACTTCCTCTACCACACAGCATGAAGGAACACTTCAAGTGTTTTTTTTTAACCCCTCCTGCTTTTAAAAATGTGAAGTTCTTCAAAGTTAAAGTGACATTATACTGCACCTAATGAACTGCTTCATGTGGGATGGTTCTGAAACCGTCTACAATCATTTGCAAAGTTTGTGTAGTATAGCCTTGTGAAGGATGTCATTTTTTTGCATTTAAAAAAGTGAAGTATGTTAAACCGCTGAGCTGAAAGTCAAATGGGTTATGTGCAAGAGGAAGTGAGTTACAGACATGTTCTCCATAGTGACTGCTTCCTCTTACTTTTCCAGGGGCAACAGTTTCTTAAAACCAAGGGATTTCACTATGAAAAATTACCACTCTTACAAGCTCGGCCAATGAGAGAAATGTGGGAAAAATACACCACACAGATGACAAAAGGTTTTGGTTTGTGAGAGCCGCTGCAGCAGATATGAGTCATGGTTTATTTCAGGTATGAATGGCAGTCTGGCTGTTAGTAGAGTGCGCTCATTTTCAGTCCCCAGTGATGTAAGATTGGAGCTATCAAATTTAAGCAAATGGCCTCTAGAACTGAGTAAGTAAATAAAAAACTCCCAGGAAACAAATGAGGCTTATTATTAGAAGACACATCAACATGTCAGGGATTTCTGCGTTCTGACCTCTGAAGAGAAATTACAGTTTACACCTGTTTTCCATTGCAGGTACACCTCACAGTGCACAAAGTTCAACCCTTTCCCTCATTTGATGGTAGCTGATTTAGATAGAAGATCATACATATTAAACAAATTCTTCTTTTTGCCAAACCTTGCTGTTTCTAGTTTTAAGTGTATTGTGAAATATGTCCTGGTTGATGAATTAAAACACAATGGTGCCGCTGAATATAGTGTGCACAGGTCAGGGTCTGACAATGACAGGAGTGAGCGCCAATAGGATTATTAGAAGGGATCAGAGGTGCCTGTAGCTTGTAATCAGAGGGCTGATCTTTTCATTGTCAACTGCCTGGAGCATTTCAGGATCACATACGCTTCCTCAGAGGGAAAACCCCCATCTTTTCCTGGCTACGCTCAACCACAGTGTGTTCTTGAGGGCCAGCGCCGAGGATGTCCTTGTCAGAAAGACTAACAAAAGCAGTCAGCATTAACGCCAGCCGCCTCACCTCACAATGCAACACCTTAAAACGATCTGCTTACTTAGTCAAAGGCACTCCACTTTCAAATAAACCGGAGAACGTCTCTGTTTTTGGGAATTCCCTTGTGATGATGGGAAATTCCCATTCTTTTTGGATACACATGAGATTAAAGGCCAAATCTATCCATTCTGTATCTGTCTGGATAAGTGTCAGGTTAAAGTTTTCCCATTCTGTGAAGTATACGACAGCCACCTCCTGATGCTTTGAAACCTGTTCTCAGCAGGAACTAGTGTACCACTATCACCTGACTTTTTCTTATTAATTCATGTCTTTGTTTCGCAGAAAAAGTTCCCTGACACCGGGGTGGGATGTGTGACCTATATTTTCCACTCTATGATGGGTGCGTAGTGCATTTGTGTGTGTGTGTGTGGATGTGCGCTCAGATATAGACCCTGTAGTAGAAGAGTAGGTGTATGCTGGTGGGGGAGAATCCCTACCAGCTAACCTTGGGCTTTTCAGGGCCTTGTGTGCGCTTTTATCAGAGCATACACGCATCAGCGGCTGTCTACACTGCAGTGTTTGCCCTTTAGAGATAAAATTCATTGACAGTTCAGTCCATTGAATGTGCCTTTTCAGTGCTTTCCTAAAGTGGAGCCAGACTGGTGTCTATGCAAATAAGTGAGTTGGGAACTAATTCAGACACAAACATCTTCCCCGATCTGCTGATGAGTAAGTTAGCATGTGATGCCCTAGGTCACTTTGAGACCTTGTGACTTGAGTGATACACTGACTTAAAAACCTCTGAACCTCTGTCTTTTTAAACAACTAGTCCCTTGACGCCATTTTGTAGGGTTTCAGCACTGCTCATGTTAACCCTCAGCTAAAAGCAACCAGAATTTGTTACAAGGACAAAAGCACAATCTATTTTATATCTTCAAATAAAGAGCAATGATTATACTGGTGAACAGATCAGGAAACAATCTTTGCAAAGAGAATCAGATATTTTCATTCAGAGAATCATTTTGAGATTTGCAATGAAAGCTAAGTGACTTGAGATCTAGAATTGTCTTGTTTCTATTGATCAACCAAACTTAAATGGCTTAGGTACAGGTGCAACTATCTGATCAAGAAACATGTAGCATCGACAACACAAACGCAAAAGGAATTGGTTGGTGTTTCATCTACGTCTTCTCTATGCACTTTAACTGCCTACTTCCTGTTTAACAGGGGATGTCCAGCTTCCTGTGCTTAAACCAAACCCATGACAACTGATTCATAACCCGCTGTGCCGTTTAAGTCACAGTAGTACTTCTAACTTCTGACTGACGGGAGAACTTTTTAGTCACCGGCTGATCCAAAAGCAGTTGTTAGGGTTTGGATGTAACCTGAGCTGGAGCCTCAGTGGTCCTCTCTGCACCCTTGTAGTATTCACTTCAGCCACACAACAGCTGGGAATCTGGCTGTCACGGTACAGCGTGCCCATTCAGGCTATGCTGGGAAGGGGTTTTCCACTGTGCACACATACACACGTGACACTGATGGACGCACACACACACGCACAGACGAAGTAGGACCAACATTTCAGTGGTTTGCCTATGATCTATGGTTAGAGCTTGAGGCCATTGTGACGATTTCAAGAGACGTAACGCACCACACAATAACAAAAACATTTTTAGCACAAGATAAACTGTCATGTAATAGAGTGTGAATAAACAACAATCTTTTATTAGAAAAATATTCTATGCAAGCTCAAGAAAATAACAGGAACAGCACCAAATTTCCAAAAAAAGCTATTTGTCAGTTCAGATCTACATAGTTTCAAATAGTGGATGTAAAATCAATTTCAATATCTTTTCTATGCGGTGTATTTGGCTGTTTTGACCCCAAAAGCTTACCCTTAATGAAAATAAAAGGTTCATCTTAAATGATGAAAAAAGGCAAACATTTTTTTTTTTTACATTGCACTGTAAAGAAAAAAAAGTAAAAAGTACTTATGCGAAGAGAATAAATATTAATATAATACTGTGATATATTTTAATTCCATTATTAAGAATATATAATTTACAGACAAGAATTATGTAAAGCTCAATCAAAAAATAAACAATAGCACCAAATTATCAACCAGACGTCTAGATCCAGATAAGAAGCTTATGCATCACAAATCTCTAAATCGTAGTCCTACGATTCGTTTTTTGGCTAAAAGTCAAGAAAGTGCAACAGGTTTGTAATTTGATGCAAAGTTGAGGTATATGACATTCATATATTGCAGTGACATCCGCTAGGCCACAAGAGCAACCCCCGCCTCGCCACACAGGACACAGGATTCAAAAGAAACCATACTCGGGCTTTGAGAGAGGCTTGATGAAACCATTTCTCCTGTCACAGGGGAACTCTGGGATGCACGATTCTGTTTCATGATCTACCGTACGCATTAAATCGACTCATAAACTGTAGTCAAGTCTTTCTGAATCGAAAACTAATTCTCTGACATGTAGTGCTGTTCTTCAGTGTTCAGTTCTTGTCAGTCAGTCTTATTCCAAGTGGGTGCTGCACCGCTCACAATTTGGCACACTCTTCACAATGATTCAGGTACTCAGCTGCGTCCCTGTCATCGAACGTGGTGAGGCACCTCGGGCACTGTAACTCTGACAGGCCCTGGCACTCGTTCCACGCCAAGTTTGGCGTTGCGGCCGCGGGTGGTTTTGGCGGCTCGGCGGCACTCCTTCGCAAATGCTCCGCAGAGTCTTTGTGCCTCCTCGAGGTGATCCTGTGTCCGATGTGAACGCGGCACACAGGGGCCGCCTCTCTGTTGTCTCTGCTTGTCCCCTGGCAAAGGAAACGATTTGCTTGTTACTGCTGCGCTAGCCAGCAACTCTGGGAAGGGGCGAACAGATAAAAGGAACTGAAAGTGACTAGACGCGCTCTGTCCACCAACAGGGCTGTCGTCTCACCTGTTTGTGCAGCTGCTGTTGCAACTGAATAATCTCCTCCTTGAGGTCTTGGATCCGGCCCTGTGCTCTCTCTCTGTCAGCCCGCTCTGACTTAAAGTCCTCCGTGTAGATGAGAACCTGAGGAGGGAGAAGATAGAGAATTTTTTTTTATTTACCTCTTGATTTTTTCTTATTTCAGTTTTTCATATTTGGTTGAACCTCTAGTGTACAGGGTTAATAATTATGAGGTACTGAGGTCATGATGTAGCACTAACCTGCTGCTCCAGTGTCTGAATTTGCTCTTTGTCTCGCCTCCTGACCTCCTCCAGCTCCCGGCCCAGCCTCACACACTCACTCATCTTCTCCTCCAGTAAGCAGTTGAGCCTGGAAATCTCCTGATGAAGTAACCCGCTGCTGACAGAGCCCAGTCCGGACACCATGCCCAGCCCGGCCCTGTGCTCAGGCCCCGCTCCTCCCAGACCAGAACTGGACGCCATGTGGGTGCTGGACTCTTTCAGCCTCTGGCACAGACCTCGAACATAGTCCTCCCTGCTGGAATCGTACTTTTGCCACTTAGCATTCAGACCTTCCACCTAAAGAGAGGAGTTAAAACAGAAAGGTAGAGGTAAACATCCTGAACTTGCTGTATTTTCGGGATTTTGCTCTCAGGGTCCTACTCAGTTATCAGTTTTTATATACATAGAAAAATAATAGATATCATCATTCACCATGCACTTACATATGCCACTCGCTGCTTCAGCTGTCGATTCTCCTCCTGAAGTTGACAGATCTGGGCATTAACAGAGTCTGGCATCTATAACAAAATGTGGAAAGAGGAGTTCAAACAAGCTCATCCAAAATCAGAAAGAAGTTTGTTAAAAAGAAACATGAAGACACTCTGGGGTTAAAACCAACCTCCAACACAAGGTCCAATTTAGAAGTCGCTGACAGGCACAAACCATTATCACCAAAAGTACATTTAAGTGAACACCTAAACACGCCACAGCCAAGGTGTTACCCACCTCCCTCGCCTTCTGCTGTTGAGTCATCTCCTCCACGACTCCTCCCTTCTTCTCTCTCTCCAGCCTGGCCAGCAGCTCCTGGCACACCTTAACTGTGGCACCGAGCTGGCCGCGCAGCTGATCGGCCTCCTCGGCCAGCGAGTTGCAGAGCACGGCCCTGGTGGCCTCGGCCCGGTCTCGCTCCTCCAGAGCCGAGCGCAGCCTCTGGATCTCCTGGTCCTTCTCATGGTCCGGCTGACACCTGATGCTCTCCAGCTCTCGTTCCTTCTCTCGGAGCTGCACGTGCAGCCTCTGGATCTCCTGGAGGAGAGACACGAGCTACCTTGAGCACATCATATTGTATGGTTTTATTTATTTATTTTTCCATATTGCATCACAACAAGGATATAGTCATGGAAGCCCCTGGCTCACCAACAATAACTTACATCAATAATAAGTTCTTTTTTAAAAATCACACATTTTGTGAATGATATCCTCTGTCCTATATGCACTTGTCCTTGAAAATACATGTTCAATAGAGAATTAAAAATGGAAACAAAAGACATTAAATTAACCTACATAATTCAAATAATCCCAGGAGAATAATGGAAAATTACTTTCATTTTCAAGTTTATGACACTGTTAAGTTTTATGCTACTTTTATGTCATGGCACCAGAATAATATTCATACAGGTACTTATAATGTAGCATTATCCTTCTACAATGTATTATATAACTTCTGTAGATGTTTTTGCAAGGACCATTGGAGAATTGTATTAACAAAGGATGAGAGTTTGGGCTTTTTAGTTTATCATTACATTGTGCCAATGTAAAAAATAATAGTTCAGTGAAATTATCTCAATGTACATGGAGCAGATCTAGTTTACTTGCTAGTGTCCCAACTTTCAATCTGCCTTGTCCATATTAAATAACATGCTGTCATCTGTCCTGTGTACAAAATATAACTCCTCTCGGAGAACGAAAACATCAAGCCTTACTCACTTGTTGACTGATTTCTGCTTGTCGAGATGCCTTCACCTCTGCCTCGTTTCTCTTCTGCTTCAGTTTGCAGATTTCTTTACACAAACTTTCCAACAAAGACTTGGACGGCCCGATGACTACAGGCTCGCTTTCTTCAACATTGATACAGATCCTCTCGTATCTCCCCAACCTCGCTTTCAAATCTGCAATTAAATTGTCCTTCTTGTAGATTTGCTTATTCAAAATGTCAATCTCTTGTCGCGTTTCGTGATAGAGAGTATTCAGCGTGTTGTAACTCCGGATTTTGTCTTTCAGCATATCGCTATCCATATTTAGACTATTGACGCTATCCATTGTAGGCTTTGTAGATCTGACAGAAGATTAACTTTTAAAAACCCAGCATTTGACGTCTCTGCTCTAGCGTTATGTCTTCAGAAATGGACCGAGGATCTGTGCTGGAAGTGTGGCGCATCAGTCTCGATGATAATGTTCCGACAGTGTTGGGGATTTCCTAGGGGACTTCCCCACGTACTTTTTTGAGCTTCGTCAAATTGAACCCTCTGAGCGATTCACCATCGCCCATCACTGCAGGCAAAAGCTTTTATATTAACACAAATGGAACAGAACCACAGATATACATATAAATATAGGCAAAACAGCCCGTGTTGTTCAACAGACGAGAAAGAAATGGCAGTATAGCTGCCCTCCGTGCCTTCGTAAACTCCTTCCTCCAAGGGTTGAAGTGGTGAAGTTGTAAAGACCTGTTGCGTTTTTCAAGTGCTTTTGCATGGAAATAATGACAAAAGTAGGCTAGTTCCTGTAAAAAGAGTAGTTTCTGAAGGCAGCAGCCGCGCAGAAAAGAAATTGTGTATCATGCAGTAACTTATAAGGTAAAAGCTGTTGGATATACGTCACAAATTTAGCAAGAGTTTTAAAAAATATAACATGCATTAATATTAATCATCAAGTGACAAACATTAACATGTAATTATGGAATACATCACTTTTCCCATCAATTGTTCACATGGTTTCCAAGGTTCCCCGTACACGTCACATCTGAGCAACTTGGGTATCACAGAAAATTTCCCCCTTTCCTAATTGTTTTGTTGGGTTGCTCATCTCGGCGCAAGTCGTAATCGTGATATTTCCCACAGTATCTGAAGGCAGCATAATCACAGGAATTATGACATGAGCTGACTCCACGGCTATTGGCTCCCAGCAGCATCTCAAACCTTTTCCGGAGGCACTTTTTTTTTTTATGTGTATTATTTTGTTTTAGGGCTTAAGTTCTCTATCAGCCTCACAGTGCTGTCAGTCTTGTGTGAGCTATACAGCCTGAGAAAGTTGCGCAGTCACGGTCACGCCCAGGCGGGAGCGGCGGGGAGGAGGGGGTTCGTCACAAGCTGTAAGTTAAATGTCCAAACTAATAAATGAGTCATAGCCTCTTTTCCAGGGCGGCCGATGTTGTGGACAGGGTTAATTCTACTAAGTATTGACACTAGAGCAATTACGGTGATCAAATATGGCCATACCTGGTGGTGGAATGAATTAATGAAATCTATTCGGCTGAACTGCGCTTATTTCATACTGGGAATTATGTTGACTCAGTACAGTAGCCTATATCAGTAATACCTTTATTGTAGGCCTACGTCACGGTATATTTTTGCTTCCCACGTTATCACCGTAAGAAGATTCACCGTGAGTTTTTCTTTAGCCCAGGCCGTCCTTCTTGAAATGACTATAGGATCGGACTACTGGCATTTTTGGCAAGGGTAGGCTGAGATCATTTGAATAGTAAATATTACGTCCCATAGTTCTGTTACAAAGTGATAATTAACAGAACCAATTCATAAAAAAAAAAAAAAAAAAAAAAAAAAAAAGAGAGAGAGAGAGAGAGAGAGAGAGAGAGAGAGAGAGAGAGAGAGATGTTGATTAGACACTAAAGAGTTCATTTTAATGCTTTCAGAGTAAGATTTCATTGACAGTTTTACTGCGTATGGTATGACATAATGTTTAAGTGAAAGGTAACCATAAAACTAAAAGAAATATTGGAGTATTGGGGGAAGGGAGGATAATAGGAGGATAATAAGGTCCAGGTGCATTGATATAAAAGATAATTGAAGTTTCCTCACGGAACATGTTGTGTTATTCTGTTACATAGGTTTCACCAGCCCAGCCAATCATGGCTGGGCTGGTGAAACACAGCCATGATTGCCGCCACGCAGTTGCTATTATCTTTCGAGATGGGATAAATTCGTTAAGATGGACTGATCATTGGGCAATTGCAGGAAGGATAACAGCTCCTACTATGATCATGCTATAGTTATATTGTAACTACTGTAACCAGTTTTTGTGGGATACAGTTTTGTCTCTATGATGGTTGTTTACTGATTTACAGAATGACAGTCCATTCTAACAGACTACATGATGTGTAAATGTACATACTGTATTTTTCCCATCATCAGATTTGAATACAATGCGTGTATGGCTAACAAAAACGAACATTCCTAAGTGATAGTTTTAACTCATAACTCCAAACTTAGTTAACTCCTAAGTTTGGACCCTTAACCACATTCAGTATATACTTGAGGTTTGTTTCAGTGCCCTACTTTATGAAAACATCTTTGCTGGGTGGACGTAATACAGACATGATGTCATTGTGGTAATGTACATTTTGGTGTTGTATCCAGGGCGGCCGGTACTCATTTTCATAGTTTTCATGAATGAAGTCATTGCTGAAAAGTGAAATGATACTCTTGCGGACTGATTCATGTCGCAATATTTCCTGCAGCCCACCACCACCACACTCATTTACACACACACACACACACACACACACACACACACACACGGCCTGCCAGCAGCACAGGCATTTCCCACAGGGGTCATTGTTGAAGAACAAATAGAAG